>JAJEJO010004099.1:48026-88609 GCA_020662805.1 Glaucomys volans
AGGTTAGATATATTTTACCTTCATTTATTTACCAAATTTAAATTGAACCTTTTTAATCATGTGAATCAAATATACTTGGATCCATTTTTCTTTTAGCGCTATGTTAATCTCTAATATCATGTACATGAATTTTGGACACAATATATACTTAAACAAAAGGCCTTGTAGGTTTTTATCTCCATTGCAATGTAACAAGATGTTCAAAAATCTAAGTTAAATAAAAAAGAGAACTGACCAAAAGTTATGAGCTCAACAAATACTCGGCAGGCCGTTAGTTATTCTCAAATAAAACACTCTTTTTGGTTGTTTTTTTTTCCTTGGGTTGGAAATTGGTCACCTACTGGGCTTTTGCTTTCTCTATTATCATTTCAATATAAGTTCTACTTGAGATTTGGTTCCAGCAGAAACCTGATACTTCAGGCACTTTAACAATTTTTATCAGGACAGGGTTTGAATGCTTAAGAGCTCTGTAATGGGCTTTTGTTATTCCTCCTGGGTGGAGGCACATGTCATTTACATATTGTAAAACAATTCGCTGTGGGGGTGTTGTAACACTGGGGGGGGGGGGGGTTGGACTTGGTTCCTTCTCCCCCTCTGGAGGGCGGGAGGGCAGGTGCCCCCAAAGCCATCTTTTCCTTCTCTTGGTCCCTGGATTTGGAATTGGCTTTTGGCAGAGTTACCTTGGTCTTAAGGGATTGGTAGCAGCGCGAGTTGCATTTAAGTCTGGTCTGGCCTTAGCCATTAAACTGGCGCAGCCTCTCCTAGTTCCCGAACTAGAGGACACGGAATCTGAAAGGCAATGCTTAAGCCATAATCCAGATTTGAATGTAAGGCACCCGGTCCTGATGGTTTGGCCGCCCAATGCCCTGAGGGCACCAATCAACCTTGAAAGTGGGCCATTTTGATTTACAAAACTTTCTTAAGTCACATCCATTAACAAAAGCTCCGTAGTCAGTGGCATGTTCTTGGAAGTCCTGAAAACTTTCTAAAAAAACAAGTTAGAACAGTGGGGCACATGGTTGACTGACTATGTCCCGTAGCAGACTGTCCTGAAGAGATGCGACACAGAAAGCAAGGAAAAAAAAACAAAGAAAACACAAACGACCCGGACACCCAGGGGACCAGTGGCGAAGGCGACTCTGGATGCCAGTTGGGCCCTTTCTGTGGATCACCCCAGCTGCGGAGGGCGTTGCCCCACCCCACCATGTGTGGGTGCTGTGCCATGAGGCAGGCAGGTGGCAGCCATGGCAGCGGCAACAGAACCCCCAACTCCCGGCAGGTGCACGACAGTGGGTGACATCTTGGCATTCTGTGACTTCCCCCCAGGGCATGTGTCCCCTGGTCAAGGCCTACCAGATTGGGCCCACATGGAGGTCCTACCAGACTCTGCACAGAGGCCTACTGGACTAGGCCTAAGCCACACGCGGCGACCAAGCAGACTAAGCCCCAGGTGGCGGCTATGCCAGAAGCCACGGGATGGCTATGCCGGCAGCCAACCACGTGGCAGCTGAGCGGAGCAGACCCCACGTGGCCCAGACCAGACTAACAAGACAAATGCAGACAGACAGACAACGACCAACCAGATTAGGCTCCAGGCAGCCTACCAGACTGGGCCCACGAGGGGCCCACCAGGCAGACTAGGCTTCACGAAGACGCCTACCAGTGGACAGGAGTGACGTCTTGCCCTGGCCTGGGACTGGTATAAGCAACTGCGTCCAGTCCACCCGATACAGATTGAGACTCACCGAAACAGGATAACAGGTGCCTTTGTTTAGAAGGGCGTTCTGAAGACAGGCTGGAGTTCCCCCAAGAGTGAGGCTGAAGCACGCTCCCCTCTACTCAGGGTAGGGGCTCCCAAGCAACCACCACAGGAGGCCAATTTAGGCATGAGAACTTGGAGAAATTAATCTCGCTGGGGCCTCCAAAATGTTGTACACAAAGAAAATAAAATCACCCAAGCTGATCACGTAAAGCCAAAAGAAGCCTTTATTTTTAGCTGGCCAGTGACGATTGCCCTTACTCCTAAAAGCAGGGTGTCGGGAAATCGCGAGCCAGTTCTTTTATTGCCAACTTTTACAGGGCTTGGAGGGACCAGGGAGGGGCTATAGGGAGGTGAAGGGGCGGGGGAAGGGGTTGGAGGGGGCTATACGGAGGGGATTTGGGACTGGGGTGGGCTATAGGGAGAGGATTTGGGATTGGGTGGGGCTGACTCTGCCAAACATGATGGAGAATCTCCCTGGGGAACATCAACATTCCAATCTGTTTTCTGTGGCTATAACATTTATACCTATTAACTCACATTTTTCCAGGTAAAAAGGCTTCTTAATTAATTCACATTTCTCCAGGTGGTCAAATAAATAATAAAATTATAAATTCTATAATATTTAAGATCTATATTCCAAAAGTTATTGCTCATCAAACTTTCCCCATGTTTCTCAACTGTTTTAAAAACTCATGCCTTTGGTTTAATTTTTAATTGATTTAAACTTGATTTTCACATGTGAGATAAGAGAGAAACATCATCTTTCTGCATGTGGATATACTGTTTTTTCCTATATTGCTTATGGAAGAGACTTTCTCCTCTCAATTGTGTGCTCTTGGCATTTTTGCAAATATCAGTTTTTCAAATATCAGATTTTTGCAAAAATCTCAATATGAATACTTAGAACTTTTTAGGAGCTCTATTATGTTATTTTGGTCTATATGCCTATTTTTAAATACTTTCATTCGTGCATTTTAGCTATTCATAATTGTGAGGTTCATTTTTACATAATCATTCATATATGGAATGTATTTTGTGGCATTTCAATCCCTAGTAACTCTTCTTCTCTCCTCTGGTCCCCACTGCCAGTCTTCCCAACATCTATTCTTTGTTTTTTTAATTTATTACTTTATAAGCATACTTAAAGATATAACTCACCATGATATATTCACACATATACACAGCATATTATGGTCAACCTACTTCTGCTGCTTTTCTTTGCTGTCCCTTCCCTTCAGCTCCCTTCCTCCACTCAACTGATCTTCCTTCCATTTTCATGGGATTCCCCATCCTTTCCCCTTAATTTGTTCTGGTTTCCACATAAAACAGAAAACACTAGACTCTTGACTTCATGAGCCTGACTTATTTCACTTAATATGACGTTCTCCAATTCCATCAATTTACCAGCAAATGACATAAATTCACTCTTCTCTGTATCTGAGTAAAATGATATTGTGTATAAACACCATATTTTCTTCATATATTCAACTAATTAGTGTGAATTTGAACTGCGATAAGCATTGATGTTCCTTTATTACTACTATATGATTATTTTAGCACTTTTGGATAAATATCAAGGAATGGGATACTTTGGTCATATGGTAGTTCCATTGCTATTCTTTTGATGAATTTCCACACTGATTTTTAAAGTGCTTGCACTAATTAGCAGTTCTGGGATCAAATATGGGAGTATTTCTTCTTTTTCTGTCTCATGGAACAATTTGAGGATTATTGATTTATTTCTTATTTGAAAATTTGGTATAACTTGGCTGAGAATCCACCTGGTCCTGGGCTTTTCTTTATTGAGGAGCTTTTAACTTATGTCTTAATCTCATTGTTTGATATTGGTTTGCTTAAATTTTCTATGACCTTATAGTTCAATTTGGGTAGGTCATATGTGTCTAGAAATTTGTCAATATATTTTCTGGGTTTTCCTGTTTATTGGAGTGTAAATTTTCAAAATAGTTTTTAATGACCCTCTGGATATGAGACTATATGCATAGATATCTTCTTTGACATGAGAATTTTGTTCATTTGGGTTGTTTCTCTCTTTGTTTTTGTTTTTTTGATTATGAATTTTTTAATCTTGTTTTTCTTCACAAAGAACTTTTGTGCATTGATTCCTATATTTATTTTAATTTTTAATCTCATTAATTTTGGTTTCAATCTTAATTATTTCCTATCTTCTGCTGATTTTGGAATGAGTATTTCCTTTTCTAGAAACTTGAAGTGTGATATTAGATTATTTATTTGTTGTTGTAACCTGCAGGATAGTTAATTCAGGAAACCTGATGAGGGGAGATGGGGGATGAAAAAAAAGAAACAGACACACAAATAGAGAATAAGCTGCAATCCAGTATGCCCACAAATCAGCTCAGCACATTTATTTTATAAGTTATATCATTAAAAGATCTCATTGTGAGAAAGTTTCTTGAAAGGACTCAAAGTGAAGGACAAATTTCTGTGCAACCTAATTATAATTATCAGCTTGCACCCATAACACCTTACTCCCATGCAGCAGGCACTTGAACTTGAGGTCAAAACCTGAAGGACTCCCTGGCTGGCACAGAACCCCATTTGAGAGGCATCACCATAGTAACTGTGCAATCTTTAATAGGTGCCTTTGCACAGAGAAATTCCCAAAAGAGATAGTGCCTTTGTGTCTGGACAGTTCAAGGACTATAATTCATTTGCTCTCCTGACAATTTTTAATGTTTCTCTCTATATATATACATGGAAATGTGTTCATTATTATTATTGGTACCAGGAATTGAACTCAGGACACTCAACCACTGAACCACATTCCCATCCCTATTTTGTATTCTATTGAGAGACAGGATCTCAATGAGTTGCTTAGTGACTTGGCAGGCTTTGAACTCACCATCCTCCTGCCTCTGGCTCCTGAGCCACCAGGTTTACATGTGTGCACCACTACACCTGGCTTTCTATATTTTTAATGTAGGAACTCAATATTATAAACTTTCTTCTTAGAACTACCTTCATTCTCTTCCAGAAATTTAGATTACATTGTATTCTTATTCTCATTTGTTTCCAGATTATTTTATTTCTTTCATGATTTCTTCTATGATCCATTTCTCATTCAAAAGTTTATTATTTAATGCTCAAATTAAATGATATTGATTTCTAATATCATTCCATTATGATATGATGAGATGCAAAAAATTATCTACTTTTATTTGCTAAGGCTAGTTTTGTATTCTAAAATGTGGTCTATTTAAAAAAAAACATTCTGTGTGCAGCTCAAAAGAAAGTGAACTTTGTTGTTGACAGATGGAAGTTTCTATAGATGTCTTTTAGATCCATTTGACTAACAATTTTTAATAGGTGAATAATTTTTCCTTAGTTTATGTTCGAATGGTCTATACATTCATGAAAGAGATATTAACATCACCTAGTATTATTTTAATGAGGTCTATTTGATTCTTTATATTGTATGGGGTTGTTTCAACTATATAGTTGCACCTATGTTAGGAACATAAATATTTTCAAGCATTATGTCTTATTTTTGAATGACTCCTTTAACCAGTTTACAATTACCATCTTTGTCTTTCCTGATAAGTTTTTGCTTGAAGTCTCCTTTTTCAGATATGAGTGTAGTTACTCCTACTTGCTTCATACTGTATTATTTCCCATCCTTTCACCATCAGTCTGTGAATACTTTACCTGTAAGGTGAGTGTATTGTAATCTCTTGTAAGCAGAATGATTGGGTCTTGTGTTTTGATCTACTTTCTGTCAATCTGTTTTTTGAATGGAGAAATATTATAGACAGATGATTTTTATTTTCTGTCATTTTGCTTTACTTCTGATGCTTTATGGAGACTTGATTCTTCTCTAATTGTCTATTTCTCTAGTGAGATTTATCTGTATGCTTACTTTGATATTTATTTTTTGTTTCTTCTGCTTAAAATATCTCATTTAGTATGTTTGGTAGTGCTGGATGATTTTTTCCTTCTATATTAATTATACTTTTGATTCAATTCACTGAATTTTTAACTTTGGTTTTGTACTTCTTGACTAAAAAATTTCTACTTTTGTCCTTTTCCATAACTTCTCTACCTTTATTTACGCTTTCTATTTCTTGAGTCACAATAGTCACAGATTGCTTAATTACATAAGCATGGTTTTCTTCAATATGTATATTAAATTTATTTTTAATTACTAAACAATTACTAATGAATATATTGTATTTATTATATGATGCAATACTACATGTAATATATAATTACTATTACTCTATATCTGATTTTCATCAGCAAAGACCAATATTTGTGTCTCTCAGAGGCACTGTTTTTTCCTGAGTATTATTTATATTTTTCTTGTTTTTGTCCAAGTATCACATTTCTATCCATACTATGATTGTGGTTATTAAAATTACTTTTTCTGTAAAACTAATAAAATAATTTTAAAAAGTACTTTTTAAAGAAACTATATTTCATTTTCAAATCTGGATATTATTTTCTCCTCCTGAGTTTTTTCTTTCTTTATATTGTTCTATTTTTGGATGCTATATTTTATTTATATGTTTATTCAATTGTTTTTATTGTACCAATGTAATTATCGACTCGGTGTATATTTGCTGATATATTCTCTTAAGGTATTGATTAAAGTGATGATTGTAAAGGCTTTTTAACTGTTATTGCATGGTATACTTGGTAGTGATGATTATTCAAAAGTTGTGCTCAAATACTTCAAGATGGTAAAGGTTTTTCTAATAGTCTATGTTTGAGTTTTACAGAGGTTTCAGATTCTATTCCATTCTGAGCCTTTTTTTCTTTCTTTTCTAGAACTGTCTCATATTTTCTCTACATGGCCCAAATCACATGTACTTTAGGTATGTGTGATTAAGTACACTGTCCCTTTTCTCCTGTGACTTGATGAAGCTTCTTCAGTCAGACACATGTGTGAAACATAAAAAACAACTTACTGTTGTCATATCTCCTAGACCATCCCAATAAATAACTGGCTAGTAAGCGATCGGCTTGCTTCATTCAGGACCACAATATCAGGTTCTCTGAATCTCTCCCTGATTCCATTACTTACCAGAGGGACTTACCGTTACTAATAATTCCTCTGCATATGGAGTGTTTCGCACTCTGTTCTTACTGAGTTATATCCCCCCATTAATAATGGCTGCTGGTTTCCACATCTACTCTGCCATAATTAGTTTGTAATGCCACAGAGTAGAGAAGAAATGGGAGTGATCTTAGACAAAAACATGCCAGGCTGCAATTCTTCCTATCCAAAATTTAGTGCTATCTCATGAATAATAACTTTCTAACTTGTTATATATCTTTGTTTGGTTTTCATATAAATTAAATATTTGTTTTGGATTTGCCTTTTATCATTTTTTGTAGTAACTATAAAAATCCACACTCTGCTGCATTGCACTCTATCTTTCAATCCAGAAGATTTTGGAATAAAAGTTTTTGGTCATTGTGTTTAAATCAATATAAAATCCGTTTGTTTTTCTTTTATATTTATTCTTAAAATGACAACATTTGAAAAGAAGCATTTATTGGACCCAGATGGTAAACAGTGATGAATATTTATCCAAGAATTCTGAGGGATAATTAAAGTTTTGGAATAAAATAAATTAATTTTATAGCTACAAACCTATATATGAATAGTGCTGTTGTCAACAGTGCCACAATTTATAAAAGATTTTAAGAATTTTCTTCATGTTGTAAGATTTTTTGTTTATTCTGGTGATGGTAATTCTGTTCTCTAATTGAAGTATTTGATAAAAAAAAAAAAGGGCATTAATCCTGGATTGCTACCCAAAATGTGTCACTTTGCTGGAGGCAAGATTTCCATGCTAAGTGTAGAGAAACGGTTGGCTAATTTGAAGAACTGCAGCAGAAAGGTGAAAGCTCTCCTCTAATGAAGTCCAAGGTTGTTTGATGGTGCATGTGTTAGAAAAAGAAATGAGCCTGGTCAAAAAAATGCCAATCTCTTTTCAAAAACACAGTGAGCTATTTTAGAGATGCTTATTGTGCAAAAATGCTTAGTAACATGAATACTTAGTAGTGCATTCTTTCAAATGTATTGTGCTATTAAATGTGACAGATTTGAATCATAATTTCTACATATGATTAAAAAGCAGCTGTTGTATTTATTTTCTTACACAAAATTCCTCTTATAAATATACAACACTTACTTAAAATCTGCCATACTCTTTCAGAAACAACTCATTTCAATATTATTTTTCACTTCATGATTGTGGGTGATCAGATTGGTCACTTCTTATTAATTCCTTTCTGGATGTAAGTTTCAAAAAGCTATATGTCAACAATTTGCAGAAAATATATGTACTCAAATGTAAACATTTTAAGGATGTCTGTTATTATATCATATGACTTAACTCACAATATGCAAATTAAAAAAAAAGACAAACATGGTTATAACAAAAGTTTTATTTTTAAGAATAAAGACAAAGGTATATAAGAGCTAGATAGCAGATTGTGTTCTTTCCTCTAGGAATCATTATTTATAGGTGAAAACTTCACAGTGATCAGGAATACCTTCCACATATAGTAGCAACAAAAGGAACACACAATTTGTTAAACAGCAAGACAACAGGCATACATAATCATGGTAATATTGACTTTTTGAAATAATAGCATTGTTTCAAATAATACTGCTTAGAGTTTAAATCCAAAATGAGCATGGTGTAAAGGTGTTTGATGCTATAAAATATTATCAGTAAATAGGACTAGGATAAGTAAAAAGGGAGATGATTTCAGAAATGGGCAAATAATCTGAAAATATAGGCATGTAAAAGCAAGGGTAAGTTTAAGAAATGCCTAGAAAGCAGATTAGACTGATATAATTTCCTATTTCTGGATGCTCACTTTGTCAAATCTTAGACATTGGTGGAAAGACATTAAGAATTTAGGAGAGCAAACAGAAGGCTACCTCAGAAGAAAAAACAGTATTGCCTAGACTTGGCAGTGTTAAAAAAGAAAAAAAAAATTATTTTCATATATTATTTTGAAGTTAGAGCAGACAGACTTTCTGATTGGTTAAATACTGGAATTGATGCCATAATATGAGGGAAAGAAAGGTACCCAACCTGACTCCTAGGTTTTGGTTTTAAGCCCCAAGGTTAACTAGTGCTGTCAATTATAGAATCAGAACTGCTGCTATTGGCATATGGATTCTGAGATCCTTTTTGTTTTAAATTTAAACTGAATCATTGAAAACTGGTTTTAATATTTGAGTCAAGTTGCAACAGGAGATATAACTAAGTAAAATAATGGGTACATCACAGATTTATATAAGTTTAAAAGTCATTTTGAAACATTAGGTCATAGTAGGTGTGAATGCTTTTAGAGAAAAATGTAGGACTAATTCTTGATATAATGTAATACCCACAGATTGTTTGAAGTATTATATAATGAATTTGCACATTAGTTTATAAACACCAGTGTTGTGGTTTGATGTGAGGTGTCCCCCAAAAGCTCATGTGTGAGACAATACAAGAAGATATAGAGAAGTGATTGGGTTATGTGAGCTGTAACCCAATCAGTGATGGGATTAACTGACTGGTGACTGAAGGGAGACAGGGTGTGGTGGAGGAGGTGGGTCATTGGGGCATGCCTTTGAGCTATATATTTTATATATCTGGCCAGTGAAATTTCTCTCTCTGCTTCCTGATCACCCTGTGAACTGCTTCCTTCCACCACCTTCTTCCGCCATGATATTCTGCCTGACCTGGAGTCCCGAGGAATGGAGCCAGCCTTCCACAGAGTGAGACCTGTGAAAACATGAACGCCTCAGATAAACTTTTCCTCCTGTACAATTGTGAATTGTGCTATCAGGACTTTTAGTCACAGCAGTGAAAAAGTTTATTAAGACATACCAGTAAAGGACAGGATAATCACTTAAGTCAGATGGCCATATCCTTCTTTAGATACCCAGGTGATAATAAACTCTCTATTCTCAATTGAGTAGATCAGATATAAAATGTCAGTAAACATGTTGCTCCAAATCAATGATTTCAATCATCCTTACTCATCATGTGTACCACTATGTAAATGAACTCATCTCTTTGTTTACTTATGTTTCTTATACATGATTCTTTTATTGAATTTATTTAATTTTCTTTTTAAAATTTGCTCTCATTCTTGTAGTTTTTTTGCTCCATAAATTATGGTGCTACTGCTTGTATTTCAGCAGAAATGATATGTATGTATTTTTCTTTCGAGTATTCTACCCCGATAGTTCCACTGGAGGCCTACCATAGACTCTTGGACTTTCATTGCAAATGGCTGTAATACTGACTGTGTCCTTATCCTCCCAGTGTTTCTTTTAGCTCAGTTATACATGATCTCTTCACTTGTAAACACTGGAACTCCAAACTTCCCATCCTTTTCCATTATCCTGGCTTCCTATTTCCTGGTGAGGTCTTGTCAAAAGTTATATATAAAGGTATAGAATCTTTTTCTTTACAATGGCTTTGACAATCACATTCAGTATTTTAATATCTGCATTGAGGACTCCTTTGAGTCTTTGATTTTAAAGTTCTTCAAACTCCTTAAAACTATAAAATTTAGCTTCCTTTTAGAGCATCATAACCTTAATTGCCACATGGTACAGAATTTTAAGTGGTATTCCTTCTTTCCTACAATATTATTACTATGTCTCTTATTCCAATTCCCACCACACACTAAACTTGCTTTTGTTTTCAAACTATTTTGCTAATTAGATTCTCTGGATTTCCTAATGTTTTTGGCCCATTCAAATATTGCATTAATTCCTGAATTGCACTGTCATTAAAACATAAATGCAAAGAAAGAGCATGAAAATGAAAAAAAAAAACTCAATGGAGAAGAAGTGTCGTACTATATATATACATCTGTATGTAGCGTGTGTATGTATATATGTGTATGTATACATACACATATATATACCTGTATTTTCTAGTGCAGAAAACCCTGTCCCAAGGACTCTGAGATTTGGTTTAAGTCATTCCCTCTTCTTATTTTAAGAATGTTTCAAAAAGTAAATAGACGAGATCCTCAAAGGAATGAATATAAGGAACATAAATCATAAAATTGGAAAAATTGCATGTTTTATCCTCTATACATAAAACATCAAAATATAGAGTTTTCCAGGGATAAACTGGAGATGTCTTGAGAGTCAACCTTCTCCAGTAGGGATACATAAATATGCCATATGTACAAAGCAGAATGCCAATGGGACACTTGGTGCTCCCTTTGTCTAATTCTTGTTTATTCCAAGCAGCCTATGTCCTAAGGCTTGGGTCTATTTTTATCAATTATGTCACTTACATTTCTCATCAGCTAAAGGTAAATTATAATAATGCCTGTCGTAACTGCGATGTAGTAGTGATTCCAGGGTCACACTGCTATGGGCTTGGGATCTCATATCATCTCCTCCTCTTTGGTGACTTTACTGAAAATGTAAGTGAATGACAGATGTAGTAAAGCTTTGGTTAGAAGGTCCTGTCTCTCATAAGTCCTAAAATGTTCTCAGGATACTTTGGAGAGAAGAATAAGGTGTTAGACTGAAGAATTCTCGTCAATTGTGCGGGTCCAGTTAACCTAAGCAGCTGGTAGTGAAAAGATATAAGCTTGGCCATGTCTTTTATTCATGGGTTTTTCGCACATAGCACCAAATGTGCAATGATGAGAGCTGGGCTCTATCTGAATTTACCTCACTCACTAGAGGAGACATACTGGGGAAAATGTATTTCCTTGAATGTAGAATTAGAGTGAATGTCTTTTCCACTAAAATATCAAGCAAAAATATGATTACAAGAGGTATCCCATTCCATGATAATGGTGAAATGATATAAAGATTTGTAAATTGGAATTTACTAAAAATATTGATGATTTGTATTCTTTCTTGAGAGAAATGTGTTATGGAAAGGAGAAATTACATGTACTACTTAAAAATGACTGTTACAGAATATCTTGAAAAATAGACAGTCATATTGCAGGTACATACATGTAAACACATAAATTAAAAATGCTGTCTGATCAATTGACCAGTTTAAATACTCACTTTCCCCAAACATATTGATAGCATTTGATAAATTAATGAGTTTGAGTCTTCTGAGTTTTCTCTTTTCATTTGCAAAATCAGAGGATTATATTTGATGAAATCTGCATATCAGTCTATTTCTTTTCCCCTTAAAATCTTAAATCCTGCAGCTGTTTCAGAAGCTGAAAACATCTCCAAATATCCTATAACCACAACTAATGTTTAATTAAGTGGAAGATATCACACTGCAGTTCTTCTTTCCTTTCTTTTTCACAATGACAAAAGTTTTCTAAACACTATGGACATTTTCAAAAAGGAGTTATTAGAAGGTTAACTGCAGAAATGAAAAAAAAAGAGAGAAAAATGTAGAAAAATTCAAACCACTTATCTGGGTTATGATAAGAAAATAATAACACTTATTTTTCTCATCATTGGCTGAAAGTTCTTTTTACTGGTACTCAATAAGACTTTGAGAATGACTAAATTAATATCTATTTATAGTCAATTTGGTGGAAATCTCTTAGGCATTACCTATCTTATTCTATCACCTATCTATTCTAGCATATGAATCAACTATATTTTAGCAACATTAATTGCAGATGTGGAGGACAAGGGAGCCTAGATTATTCAAAACAGTTAATTCCAGTATTTGACATTCAATATATTAAACAAATAAAATCATCCAGAGAAACTGTTGCTCAAACACTTAATTCCAGTGTTAAACATTTAGTATACTTTACAAATAAAATCTTCCAGAAAAGCTGTATCTTATGTAACTGGTCAAATTACTTGTTAATTTATTATACAGTTTATCAGTGATAAATTACATCAGACCATTATAGATATTTGCCAGATTTTTGTTCCTTGTCATTTCCATGTAGGTGGTGTGAAGAAGGTTTCCTATTTATTTATTCTCATAAAATGCAATCAAATTAGTCAGATAACCAGTATACTGAGTGCAAGCAAAGTTTCAGGCATTTTATAATACTTAGGACATGTAAAAGCTTAGAATTCACAGACACATCGATTTCATTAGTGAAAAGAAGAAGTAGAAAAAAGTAAAAAAAAAAATAACTGTTCAATTTAAGAAACTCAAATGTTATGGTTTGGATGTGAGATGTCTCCCAAAACTCATCTGTAAGACAATGCAAGGAGGTTTAGAGGAGATATTATTGGGTTATGAGAGCTTCAACCCAATCAATGAATTAATTCTCTGAGTGGTAACAGAAGGAAGATAGAGTGTGGCTCCAAGAGGTGGGTCACTGGGGGAATGCTTTTGGGATATATATATTTGGTGAGCTGAGCTTAGTGTCTGTCTGCTGTCTGATCATCATGTGAGCTGCTTTAGTCTGCCACACTCTTCCACCATGATGTTCTGCCTTACCTTGAGCCTAGAGGAATGGAGTCAGATGTGTATGGACTGAGACCTATGAAACCATGAGCTCCTCAATAAACTTTTCCTTCTCTACAATTGTTCTTGTTTTAGTCACACACAGCAGTGAAAAAGCTGAATAAAACACCAAATTATAAACTGATAATGACTAGTTCCAAAATGCCTGAATCCATTTTAATTTTCTATTGAAATTATTTTTTAATTAAATATGTAGAATCAGTTACTTGCTAGAAAAATGAAATATTTTCACAAAAATTAAATAATGTTGCTAAACCTTTTCTTGCAGTATAGTTTAATTCTCCTTGAATAAATTACTGTAGGATACAACATAATAGCTAAAATAACTAGGGAAAAAAAGTGCTACTTCAAATGCTTTCATATTTTTGTGTAGAAAATTTCTCTTCTTTTTTAAAGTATTGCTGATCTTACCTCAATTTTTTATTAATATTACCTTTTTAATTATCATAATTCAATACAACACTTGTTTGATCTATTGAATTAATAAAACAGCTGTTTTTTGTTTAATTAAGTGAATTTGCTCAGAGCGTTGTTTTCCTAATCTTTTCACTGACTGATTACCTAAAACAAATGACAAGGTTATGTCATTACCTGGCACTATGATGTCATATCCTGAATCCCCCAAGAAATATATTGAGTACATGATCACCAGGAAATATTTCTTTCCCATCATTTTGCATGGCAGGTCAGGAGGCAGAAGGAAATTACAGAATGAGATTAAGGTGCTCATCATTAAATAAAGCACCAGTGTGGCTTTCTTTTTTTTTTCCTGGTCATATCAGTTATCCAGTCTCTTTAGTAAAAAGCAGTAGCCAAATCTCACTTTCATTGTTTTTGCAATTCGGTGGGGTTTGTTGTTTTATTTTTTTTAATTTCTTTTTAAGAATGAAATGGACTTATGATATAAACAGTAACAGAAAATTAACCAGCATTTAATCCCATGTTTTATATAAATTATTGGCAAGAAATAGAATAAAGCCAAGTTTGTTTACTAAGAAGAGACCTTACTGAAAGAGCCTCTTGTTTTTCACAATAGATGTGCTCTTAGTGTCTGCCATTCTTTAGGACAAGAATCCTTAGCCTTCTACTTGAAGCATTAACTAGTAGACCAGCAAGCAAAACAGATAAATATAATAACTTACAGCAATTTTTACAGCTTCTAAGATTTCCTTTAAAGGAAAACTGTTTTCCTATCTCTCATAAGAACTCCCTGCAGAACATTAATAATTAATTTTTAATATCTCTTTAGATACTATCTTAAATTCCTGTTTAAACTGGATTTTTCCAATGTCTAACTGAATATCACATTTTAATGACTTTAATAAATGGCAATGTCACTGTTTGAAGTAATAGGCTCTGTTTTTCTACTTAAACTTTCTGCTTATTTCTGTTTTTCACATGTTGTATTAATTGATCATAAAATTCTTCAGTGACCCTCAATAGCGGTCAGGGTAATGCTGAAATTCTAAAATGCTGCTTATGGTGAATAATGATGTGAGATCTTTGTACTTCTCTTAAGTTCCTTTTCCTGTATCACTCCTTTGAAGGAAATAAGTCAAGCTTACCTGAAAGTAAAACATTACTTACATTTCTCTGTTACCTTCAGGTGGCCATAAGTAAATACTGATAACATGGCTGATACATATCCTGAGTCAATTAAAAATAGTTTTTGATTCAAGCCATGTATTATACAAAATAAGTAGGTATGGATATATGTATTTTCAAGAACATGTATCTTTCTTTATACATGGATCGATACATGTATTAAGATATAGAAACTGAGTAAAGTTAATGTACTAGTTTCCTATTGTTTTCTAGCAAATTGCTACAAAAATAGTGGTAAAACAACATTTTGTATGTTATATCCCTGGAGGTCAGAAATCCTAAACTCAAGCAGTTGAGAGTTCTGTGTTCCTTCCAGAGGCTCAAGTGAAGAATCTGGTTAATTTTTAACTTCACAAAACTGCCTGAATTCCTCACCCTGAGTCTTCATCCTCCATCTTAAAAGCCAGCAGAACAGCATCTTCAAACTTAGGCCTGAAACTCAGTTTACTGCTTTGCTGTTGTAGGAACATTTGAGTTTACACTGGACCCACTGGAATGTACTAGTTTATGCACATGTGTAACTGTAACAAGATATGGTACCTGATTTCTGAGTTTGAATGTAGCAGAGAAAATGGAATACACGTATGAATATTTACAAAAAAAACAGCTACCATATGAAAATAAAGATAGACTATTATGAGATTTCTAAGAATAGGTAAGAATATTTTCAATGAGACAAAAATTATGAATATGTTCATAACTTTATACTATAATTGAAGAATGGATAGACTTTGGACTTGCAAAAATAGAGCAGTTGCCAAATCAGAAAAAATGAATAGCTTCCCACTGTTTTGCTAAGATCATGAATATATTCAATTTCTAATCATTTCTAAAGTCTGCTTCATTCTGGAAGTACATTTCAGAGTGGTTAGGTCTTACATCTCCTTTCTACAAATAAATAGATTTGTAGCAATATTTTCCATGCATGTAGTATATCTATTGTTCAGATTTTTTTATTTTTTGAGTTCTTATGTGTTCTGGATATTAGTGCCCTCTCAGAAAAGGATATTGAAAAACTTTTCTCCTACTCTGTAGGCTCTCTTCTCATGTCCTTGTTTCTTTGCACACAAAAGCTGTTTAATTTGATACCATACCACTTATTGATTCTTGGTTTTATTTCTTGAGCTTTAGGAGTCTTATTAAGGAAATTGATGCCTGCACAAATATCTTGGAATGTTGACTCTGTGTTTTCTTCCAGCAATTGTGGTATTTCTGATCTAATGCCCAGGTCTTTGATCCATTTTGATTTGATTTTTTCTTTTTCTTCTTCTTTTTTTTTTTAGCCCAGTGATAGGGATCTAATTTCATTATTCTTCATATGGATATCCAGTGTTCCCAGCCCCATTTGTTAAACAGGATATCTTCTCTCCAGTGTATGTTTTTGGCACTGTTGTCAGGATCAGATGACTGTGTCTGTGTTTGTCTCTCTGTCTTCTGTTCCATTGCTCTTCTTATCTCTTTTTATGTCAATTACATGTGTTTTTGTTAATATAGCTGTTATGATTTAGATACTAGGTGTCTTCCAAAAGCTCATGTGTAAGACAATGCAAGAAAGTTTAGAGGTGAAATGCTTGGGTTAAGAGAGCTTAACCTAATCAGTACATTAATCCCCTGATAGAAATGAACTGAGTGGTACCTGTAGGCAGGTAGCGTGTGGCTGGAGGAGGGGGTAATTAGGGTGTGTCTTTAAGGTATATATTTTTCCTTGTTTAGAGGAGAAGTCTCTCTTTCTCTCTGCTTTCTGGTACCATGATTACAGGTGTGCACCACAACACCTTGCTAACATCAGTTTTTAAAATAGTCTGTGTTTGCAAGCTAATCTTATTTTCTGTGTGCTGGAGAAAACTTAAAGATTTGCAGGGTCATCTATGAGGGTTTAAACTCTTTGGACAAAATATCGGTGGTTGATCGTCAGCAATGAATTGATAGATATTAATCAAATAGTTAATTACAAAGTCTGACATAATGTCTCTTAAATAAGTAATTTTTAAAAAATAAAGAATAATCCACATGGACTTTATAATAGCAAGTGTCAGGAGAGCTCCATTATGTTATTTGTATGTCCTAGATTCTAGAGGAGTTCTCATTGCTTTCCACCTGGGTAGTTTCTCTTCCTGAGTAGTAATAGCTCCTTCTTTAATGTCTCCCATGCCTCTTTTTTGTGTTTCTTTTTTTGGTGCTGGGGATTAAGCCAGTGTCTCACACATGCTAGACAAGGGATTTATAAAAGAGTTGCATCTCCAGGCCAGTCTCATTGCTTTTTAACTGGGATCCCTTAGATTACCTGCACAGATCTAAGAGTTGCAAGGGCCCTGACCCTGAGGGTCTAGGACCCTCATTACTGGTGTCCTTTCCTAATTAAGAGAAAGAAATTTGAAGCAGTTCAATTAAACCTAATTAAACCTATCACTGGGACTTTCTGGTGATCTATTTACATGAATTGAATACTCTCCTTGCTTTTATAGTAGAACCCTCATAATGAATGAAATCCAAGATAGTTCTCCTTATTGAAAGCCCTATTGATTTCAGTTTTCAAATATTTTGTTAACTGTCAGTTTCATTTGTGATGTCCAGGCTATGATTAACAAAGATTAGACCCAGTACGGAAATACTGTGGCCTAGTGAAAAATGGTGATTTAAAAACAAAAATTATGGTCCTATTAATGATACAACATTGCTTGTCATGACTTGTGAAATGTACTAGTGCTTTAACCATATAGTATATGAGGGAAAATAACATCATAAGGTAAAGAATAGGTTAAAAGGTAGAGAAGGACTATCATTTGCTCTTCAGTGAAATTGACATATCAATTTTATGCAAATCTGCCTTCCCTCTTCCTATTTTGTGCGTTGTTTCACAAAAAGATTTTAGGACTAATTGTTGTATCTGCCACTTACTAAATCTGTTTTCTAAATTACAAATTCAGCCTTCACTGCGGGTGTACTGCCAGCCACTTCTTTCACAAAAGATCTTTGTACTAATTGTTTTATCTGCTGCTTGCTAAATCTGTTTGCTAAATTATACCCTTCATTGAAATAACACCAAAACCTACTCAGGAAGCAATTAGTAGGTATTGACATTTTTTTTTTTTTAAGCCGAGCTTATATGCTTTAGATTGTGTGGGAGGGTCTGAAAGATAGATGTACAAATAGCGTATCATTCAAGAAACTACAGGACTTTTAGGAGGACATAATGTTATTTCACAAATGCATTTTCAAACGTATTTACTTAAAGTAGGTCTCTTCATGCTCAGTGTGCCTGAAACTATGTAAGCACTGTGTAAGACTTTTCATGTGCTGTTATTAAAAGCAACTCTTGTACATAATCTGTTCTGAATTTAAAATATGAGGTTCTGCCTTTATTTTGAAGCCATCATATACTTAGTTATTTAAATGTCAACTAAGGTTTTCTGAGTACATTGCAGGATTGTGTCAGGAACACATACACTAAGAAATATCCTTGGGAGAATTGTAAAAGTCATCAAAAGAAAGCATAGAAAAAATAATCTTTTATTATAATTACTATATATTAGCATATTTAATTTTCAACTTGTAACATGATACTATTTTTTACTTTTTAAAAATAATATTTATGAAACCGTTCTTGATATATTTTGAAGATATGAGGAAAACCATGTGTGCCAACAATTGGTAAGTAGATATTAAATGAATTCTCTGTAGAATGAAAGTGAGACTTCCATTGATTCCACAAGTCAGGGTTCGGATTAATTAATTGTACATATTTCAAAACCATATGAGCAGTGATCTTAAACCTGTTTAAAAACTTTATTTATTTATTCGTTCTTTTATCTGTTTAGTGTAGTTCCCTTTATTAAAGACTACACAGAAACCACGATTTGGTGCTGGATGTCCTTATTATTACTGGAATGTTGGCCATTTTTTTAAAGATGGAAAATTCCCAGAATGAATGAAGTTGTGGTTAAGACGCACTCTCCTTCTCACTTGGTGCAATAGAAACTGAGCATTAATTTAGAAGTGACATTTGCTCACACCTGTCAAACACTAACAAGCATGGACCTGCACACAGCTGCCCACTTGTAGGGATCTATTCAGCACATACCAGACTTGGGTACAAAACATCAGCACACTAGAAACCACCACAGTGTCCATCCACACACAGTCAACTAAAGACTTCGTGCTCTCTTGCAAAGGAACACAGCTTATTTTGAAAGTAAGGAGCCAAATGTGCTAATAGTAAAAATTATTATTATAAAAGAAGCAGTTGGCACGATGGCATCATAGTTTGACTTCTTCATATATAAAATAAATTGTGTGAAAGTGTCCTGCGTGTATAAGGGGGTTTGTGTAATATGTGGGTTGTACATTCTTATGTTTGTGTAGAATGTGGGTCTTATGGGTCTTACTAAATCAGTGAATGTATTTGTATAGGGAAATCATTATAGGATATATGCCCAGCAAGGCTATCCTGCTGAGAAGTTTTGGGAGGTTGTGGTTATCAAGGTGAAAATATTGGAGCAGAAAAGTATGTTTTTATTTTATAAACTTTTCCACAATTTAAGGATTTTATACTAGACTTCCATTTATTTTATAATAATAAAAATAATGAAACTCTTAAGAAATAAAAGATCAAAAGAGGCAATCACTTCCGCAGATTATGTGCTTTTTAAATTTATTTTTAAATTACACAGAAAACCACAAAAATTATACATTGTCATAAGATATTGTGTGATAGTTTGATACATGTATACATTTTGTAATCAGGTTAAGCATATCTATCTTAAACATTTATGTCTTCTTTATAGTGAAAACTTTCAAAAGTCTTTTATCTGTTCCTTATTGCTTGCTTTTCTTTTTTTTAATCTTGAGAAAACAGTACACAGTCACTCTCCATAGTCACCTTACTGTCCCTACGTGTGAGAGCATAGAACTCCTCCATGCTGCAACTCAGCATCCATTAATCAACCTCTCCACATATCTCCCTAATCTTACTCTCCCCAGTGTCTGGAAAACACCTTTACACATAATTTCAATTCCTTTTACTGGCTTTGAACTTGGTTTGTTTTGGGGTTCCAATACCTTGTGATAGCTCATTAGATTATTTATTTGAGATCTTTCATATTTTTTAAAGCATGCACTCATTGCTACAAACCTCCCTCTTAGAACTGTCTTTTTGTGTCCCACAAATTTCTGTATGTTGTTTCTCATTCTCATTTGATTCTAAGACAAATCTGATTTCTTTCCCAATTTCCTAAACAACCCACATATCTCCTAACAGTGCATTATTTAATCTCAGTGTGTTTGTAGTTTCTGTAATGGTTCTTAATGTTAAATTCTGATTTCATTCCACTATCATCTGATAACATACAAGTAATTATTATGTTTTATTATATGCTTAATCTTGATTTGTGGCCTACTATATGATCTATTTTGGAGAAAATTCTATGAGCAGCAGAAATAAATGTATATTCTGTTGTTGTATGATGAAACATTCTCTAAATGTCTAACTAGTCCATTTGATCTAAAGTACTCTTTAATTCTGTAGTATCTTTGTTGATTTTGCATTTATAACTATGTAATCTATCAGTGAGAGTCTGCAAGAAACATACCTCATTGGCAAAAATATCCATAGATAGAAAGTGAAAGAATGGAAAATTTATATTTGCTCCAAATCAAATGGTATCCCAAAGTAAGGGTGGTATATTGAAGTCACCCACTTTTATAATATTGGGACCTATTTTTTCTTTAGGTTGAGTGGTGTTCATGAAATTTGATGCACCAATGGTCAGGGCACATATTTACAATTGTTATATATTATTGATAGTGATTCTCTTTACCACCATGAAGTGACCTTCCTTGTCTTTTCGGATTAATTTCTACTTGATGTCTGCTTTGTTGGATTTAAGAATAGCTAATTTTGATTGTTTTGAGATTCCCCTTGAATTGCATGGGATGTAATTTTCCATCCTTTCACTTTCAGTCTGTGGATGTCTTTGCCAATGAGGTATATTTCTTGCAGAAAACATAGTGTTGTGTCTTATTTTAATCCAATCTTCCCATCTATATCTTTTTTTTTTCCATCTATATCTTTTAACTGAAGAATTGGGACCATTTATATTCAGTGCTATTATAGAGAGGTAAGTATTACTTCCTGTCATTTTGTTTTCTTTCTAATATTTGAGTTGTTATTAGATTTTATTTGCTTAAATATTTTTCTAATGATGTTTATTCTTTTCTATGCTTTTTTTTAAAAAAAATACTTCTACTGTGTATAGGATTCCTTTAAGTATCTTCTGCAATGTTTGCTTGGTAGTAATAGATTCCTTTTGGTTATGTTTGTATTTGAAGGTTTTTATTTCTTCTTTGATTCTGAAAGATTTCTTTGGTGTATATAGCAGACTAGTTTGTCTGATATTTTCTTTCAGTGCTTGAAATAAATACATCATTCAAAGCCCTTCTGGCCTTTAGAGTTCCTGCTAAGAAATCTATTGTTGTTCTGATTATAAATCACTTGGCATTTCTCTCTTACAGTTTTTAAAATTTCTTGCACATTCTGTATTTTTGACAAATTAACTATCAGGTATAATGGAGAAGTTCTTTTCTTTGTTTTTTTACATTTATATTTATTTATTTATTTATTTATTTTTGGTTCAGTGTACACAAATGGAGTACAACTATCGTTTTTCTGGTTGTGTACAAAGTAGAATCCCACCATTTGCATATTCATGCATATACATAGTATAATGATGTTTATCACATTCTATTACCTTTCCTTCCCCATCCCCTCCCCTTACTTTCCTCTATACAATCCATCCTTCCTCAATTCTTCCCCTACCTCCTCCCCTGCCCCCTGTTACGCCATTAACTACTTATCAGAGAAATCATTCGACCTTTTGTTTGTTGGGATTGGCTTATCTCACTTAGTATGATACTCTCCAACTCCATCCATTTACCTTCAAATGTCATAATTTTATTATTCTTTATGGTTGAATGATATTCCACTGTGTATATAAACCATAGTTTATCCATTCATCTACTGAAGGGCATCTAGGTTGGCTCCACAATCTTGCTATAGTGAATTGGGCTGCTTTAAACATTGATGTGACTGCATCACTATAATATGCAGATTTTAAGTCCTTTGGGTATAGGCCAAGGAGTGGGATAGCTGGGTCAAATGGTGGTTCCATTCACAGCTTTCCAAGGAACCTCCATACTGCTTTCCAGAGTGACTGCACCAATTTGCAACCCCACCAGGAATGTATGATAATACCTTTTTCCCCATATCCTCGTCAACACCTATTGTTGCTTGTATTCTTGATAATAGACATTCTAAATGGGGTGAGATGGTATCTTAGGGTAGTTTTGATTTGCATTTCTTTTATTACTAGAGATGTTGAACATTTTTTCATATATCTGTTGATTGCCTGTAGATCCTCTTCTGTGAAATGTCTGTTCATTTCTTTAGCCCACTTATTGATTGGATTATTTGTGTTCTTCCTGTAAATTTTTTTGAGCTCATTATAAATTCTGGATATTAGTGCTCTATCTGAAGTGTGTGTGGCAAAGATTTTCTCCTACTCTGTATGCTCTCTCTTCACATTGCTGATTGTTTCCTTTGCTGAGAAAGAGCTTTTTAGTTTGAATCTATCCCATTTATTGATTCCTTCTTTTATTTCTTGTGCCTTGGGGGTCATGTTGAGGAAGTCTGGAGCTAGGCCAATATGATGAAGATTTGGACCTACTTTTTCTTCTATTAGGTGCAGGGTCTCTGGTCTAATTCCTAGGTCCTTGATCCATTTTGAGTTGAGTTTTGTGCAGAGTGAGAGATAGGGGTTTAGTTTCATTTTGCTGCATATGGATTTCCAGTTTTCCCAGCACCATTTGTTGAAGAGGCTATCTTTTCTCCATTGTATGTTTTTGGCTCCTTTGTCAAGTATGAGATACCTGTATTTATGTGGGTTTGTCTGTGTGTCCTCTATTCTGTGCCATTGGTCTACCTGCCTATTTTGGTGCCAATACCATGCTGTTTTTGTTACTATTGCTTTACTATTGCTTGGTTTGGCAGAATTAATATTATCAAAATGGCCCTACTACCAAAAATGCTACACAAATTCAATGCAATTCCAATGAAAATCCCAAAGACAGACCTCATAGAAATGGAGCAAGCAATCATGAAATTCATTTGGAGGAATAAGAGACCCAGAATAGCTAAAGCAATACTTAGCAGGAAGAGCGAAGCAGGTGGTATCACAATTCCAGACCTTCAACTATATTACAAAGAGAAGTTCTTTTCTGATTTTGTCTATTTGGGGTTGTAAATGCTCCCCATGTCTGAATATCTATTTCATATCTAAAGGTTGGGGAATTTTCTGTTTTTATTTCATTGATTTAGTTGTCTATAATATTAGTCTTTATATCTTTACTCCTTCTTCAAGACCTGTTAGGTTTCTTAATGATGTCCCAGAGTTCTTGGATATTCTGATTACCTTATTATATACATATATTTTTCTTTTATTGCTGTCTAAATATTAGAGTTCATCTGCCTTCCTTATAAAGTTCTAAAACTTTGTTTTGTAATCTAGTCCATTAGTTAGATTTAGAATGAGGTTTTTCAAATTAGAATTAATATACTTTTCTTTTCCAAGAGTTCTATTTGTTTGGTTTTTCAGAATTTCTGCCTCTTCAGTAAATTTCTCATTGAAATAATTTCTTTCTTATTTCATTCAGTTGTTCATTTGTATCATCTTTGATTTCATTCATAATTTTTACTATCATTTATAAAGTTTTTGGCATTTTATTCATTCAGTATCCATGAATTCAGTTTTGAGGAAGTCATAAACTTTTATGTTTCCTATGCTTCTATGGTGAGATATGCACATATGTTGGGATAAATTTCTCTTCCATTATTTTGTGAGAGTTATTTCAGTGAGCAATTATCACATTATAATATGCCCTGGGGTTGAGGTTTATCTCAGCATCAGTGCACTCATTCAGTGTGATCTAAGTTCTAGTCTCAACTGCCAGTACCACTTTGAGAGGAGAGAATAACCACCAACAAGAGTGATGTTATAAAAGCAAACCATAGACCAACATATGATAAGGTTCACAATTCCACTGTTCAAAGAGAAAAGAGGGTAAATAATGTAGAATAGGCTGAAAAATTAGACATTAATGATAGTCTAATTAGTAGCAAATATAAATATACATATATTATGAAAAATAACACAAAGGGTAAAGGAAAAGAGACTTTAAAAGAAAGAATAAAAAAAGAGAAGAAATAGACTTGAAAAAGAAGAAAAGAGATATCAAGAAAAAGATCTAATAATTGAGAATGTACATTAAATTATTAGATTGAAATATAAAAAAAAAGAAATGATGTGGGAAATTAAAAAAAACTTATAAAACCACAGCAAAAGCAGCAACGAAGTTTAATAACTCCTACTGGAGTTATTAATACAAAGACACCTGTTGCAGGGTTTCAGTTTTAGGATAAACCAACTATGGGGAGGTTTGTGGAACATAATTACAGTTCGGTTTGCTCCTTATCAGTCCTATTGCATGCAGTCCAAAACTTGGGTGAAGTTTTATGCTGAACTCCATTCCTCCTACCTCTCAGCAAGTGCTGAGATGAAACAGTCTGCTTTAGAGATAAATTTACCCACAGGAGCTCTTTTATTTTTCCTGGAGATGGGGCACAGTGAATAGGAGGAGCCTCTAGTCCAGTCCTCTTATACTTGGAGCCTCTGACAGATCCAATGTGTTGCACCCATGACACAATAACCTCAGTAGATATGCTGGGGCAGAGGTGTAGCAAGCATCAAGTCATGGTGTTGAAACTCCTCCAAATGCCTTTGACCATGGTCAGAGCCATGGGGACTGTGACAGTGCTAGTGTGGCATGCCACAGACCATATGCTTTTTATCTGCTCCAGTCTTGGCACTTCCATACCCAAACTTATACCACATCCCAAAACAGCTGCTCTTGTTCCTTTTTGTAAGCTTGGACTGTCAATTTCTAAGGACCTACAGTCATTCTACTACAGTCCCCAGCTCCCAATGGGTTCAAGCCACAGTTCATACTGAGCCCTGACTGATTTTTGGACAAGGCATCTACTGACCAAATGAAATTAAAAAGTGACCATAGTGTAATAGAGATTAAAAAAAAAAGAAAGAAAGAAAAAAGAACTCAGAATTGATGATCTCCTGTGAAGAAACCCTAGACAATGAAGACCCTTTTAAGATGGCTGTATTTCCAGCCCTCATTGAATCCACATGGAAGTGAATGAGAATGCATGTAATCTCTTGCTTTTTCTACACCATCTTGCTATGCATTATCTAGTCCCCCTTTTGCTCTTAATGTGGATTTTCCTGGAAGTGGAGTCTATTTCTTGAAATGTTTATGATTCCTTATTTCAGCTCCCTGGAGGGGAGCTTCCCCTTTCCTACCAAGCAGTCATGTGTCTGGTGTTGGTGTCCTATTTCTTTTCTTTTTAAATATTTTTCCTAACTCTATTATTATTCTAAAAACAAACAAACAAGCAAAACAGCATTTCTGGGTTTCACCTGGTGGCTGACTTTTGGACTCCAGTATTTCCAGTAGTCTTCTTTTCTCCTTTACATCATTGGGCAGCTGTACATCTGATATGGTTCACAAGGTAGCAGCCAATATGCACTTGATGCCACTTGCCAATCTCATTATAACTCTGTCACTTGGTGTGTAACATGGGATTAGGTATTTATTTAGTCTATGAGGACTTGATTTCTTTGTGCCAATCTTTCCTGAAATTCTCAGTAAAATGCTTATTTTCTCCAAGCTTATATTCACGTCTCCTATTTCAGCATCAAATGACACTCTAAAGCCAGGTTTGTCATGAGTCTGTTGGTGAGTTGTCACAGTTTTAGTACTAGAGGATGATCCAAGACCCGTGTTTGTCTGAAATCTGAAGTTTTTATGATTTTGGGTTTTTTGTTTGTTTGTTTGTTTGCATGAACAGGTGGAGTAGCTAGAAAGGGTTGGCCTCTCCCTGCAGCTACATCAGGCCCATAGATCTTGTTTGTCCACAGTCACCAGTTTGTGTTTGGCACTGTGAGTTTCTGCCTGGCTTTGGGCAAAAACACCAAAAAGGAATGAGTCCCAGGCTCCTGTGCCATACCTGTGACTATCAGTATCAGAATACTGTGTCATACCCTGAGCCCCGTCCTCCTATTCATGTGCAACACAAGGGCAGGACTAAGAACCACACTGCTATGGGCTGCATATTACTGGGGTAAACTTGTGGCCAAAGACTGCTACAACCAGTCACTGGTGATTCTGGACTAAATAGAAGCCCAATAAAAAACAGAAATAAAAGTGGTAAAGATAAGACTTTTCCCACAAATGTTAATGTAAAAGGAAATTAAATATTGAAATTCAAATCTACTTTAAATTGTTAGCCAAAATATAAATTTTAAAATATTATTAGTTAACTGTAACAGTACTTCTCTTAGTTGAGTATGTAAGAATGCAGTCATTCAGTTATTTTTGTATACGTAGCATATTTAATAAATACATTCTCAAAAATTTTTAAAAGTTTATTTGTAATCTATTATGTTATTTAGTAGAAAAAATAGTCTTCCTCAAAAATCCCATTATTTTAATTTTTTATTATAACATATACTTTAAATTTGGCCTGGTCTACCACTATTTTACTATCTGCTAGCACCAATGGTTGACTTCTAATTGCAGCTTTCATCCTTACTTGTATAGTACAGCTTAATTTTTTTTCTATTTATCTCTTACTTGCTATCTGTGATCAAATTAATTTTTATTTTACTTTGGCAACAATTAAACTTCAGGTTTCTCTGTTGATATTGGTACAATGTTATGGTTTAGATATGAGGTGATCCCCAGAAACTCATGTGTGAGACAATGCAAGTGAGTCTAGAGGTACAATGATTGGGCTATGAGAGTCTTAACCTAATCTGTGCATTTTTTTCCACTTAGGGATTTACTGGTTGGTAACTATAGGCAAGTACGGTGTGGCTGGAAGAGGTGGGTCATTGGGGGCACACCTTTGGGGTTTATATTTTGTCACTGGTGAAGGGAGCTCTCTCTCTCTCTCTCTCTCTCTTCTTCCTGGTTCATGTCCTTAGCCTCTTTTTTTCCACCTCACTCTTGACATATGATGTCCTGCCTCCCCTCCATCCCAGAGCAATGGAGTTGGCCATCTGTGGATTAAAACTGTGATCCCAACACAAACTTTTCCTCTTGTAATTGTTTTTCTTACAAGGTCTTTGGCTCACAGCAGCAAAAAAGCTGACTAAAACATACAACTTAAACTATGTATATTTTAACTAATATTTAAAAAGATTTGTTCTTGAATGTATCTCTTAATAATCACATACCCTGAGTTTTCTATACAGATTGGTATGAATCCTTTCATGCATTTTCTTATGTCTCTGAAATCTACTTGCTTATTACCAACTGCCTGATACATTCACATGCTGCCTTTGAACTTAGAATACTAAAAGTAGAAATTACAATAATTTATTCAAAGAACAATATTGCATACCTATGTCTTTATTTAATTGTTTTAGCAGCTGTATTTTTTACAGGTCTGAATTTATAGATTACTTCATTTTTAACCCTGATTAATTTTTTCTAGCACTTAATGTAAAAAAAAATTAGATTATATGATTAGGAGTATACACAAATGAAGAATGGGTTATTTATGCTTTGAAATAGGCCTCCTCTAAATCAAAAGCACACTGAGATTTCACCTCACTCCAGTTACAATGCAAATACTCAGAATACAAAGAACAGATATGTTGAGCATATGAGGAAAAGGAACACATACATACTGTTGGTGAAGGGTAAGTTAGCATAACCACCAGGGAGAGCATTATGGAGATTTCTCCAAAGACTAGGAATGGAGCAGAAATAAGATCCAAGTATATATCTCTTGAGTATCTATCCTAAAAAATAAGTCAGCATACTATAGGGATAAATGCATGCCCATGTTTCTAGCAGCATAATTCACAATAGCCAAATTACAGACCCAATGTAGTTGTCTGTCACAGAGTAATGCATAAAGAAAATGTGGTATACATACACAATAAAGTTTTATTTAGCCATAAAGAAGAACAAAATTAGGGCATTCAATGAAAATGGATGTATTATAGCATGGGTCTTACCCACCATCTTTTTGGAGATGCTCCAAAAAGCTGCTGCAGATCCAGATTCAGCCATTGGAGCCAGAAGCAACTGTGGGGTCTGACCACAGAGCCAAAACAGGCACAGGGTCCTAAAGACTGATGATTCTTTGCAAAGGCTCATGAAGAATTTTGAGTGGATTTCACTGAGTAACAAGCAGAAGTTTATTTCTGAAAATGAAATAAGAGAGATAAATGTACAGTACGGGCCTTACAGTGGCCCAAACCATCTCCAAAGAAGACAGAATGAGAGGTTTTTAAAGAGATTAAAACTAGATGAATTTGGAAACCTTCCCCTGCTCTGAAATGGGAAGATGCAGATGTGGGCCCCAGGAAGTCTAGTTCCCTTCTGATCTGATGAGGAAGGCTCCAGGAAGAAGGAAAAAGTCAAAACCTATGAAATCTTTTTCTTTTTGAGTCCCGGATCTTTGATTGATATTATGTATCATAAAAGTCATATCCTTCAGTGCAAGTCATGTTCTTTTTATTGGCAGAGATGAGTCTTTGGGTCTGCATTTCTTCAGCAGAAAACAGGATGTTTGCTGAGAATGTGGCACGCCAAATTGACTTAAGCCAAGACAGGACTATGGGTAAGTGGCTTTTCACAGGACAGCATGCTTATTCATGAAGACTTTGAGATAAAGACAAAGTACAGACTGCTTTGACATAGGAAAGGAAGGAAGGAAGGAAGGAAAGAAGGAAGGAAGGAAGGAAGGAAGGAAGGAGGGAAGGAAGGAAGGAAGAAAGAAGGAGGGAGGGAGGGAGGGAGAAAGGCAAGCCTGTGTGAGTCAGCACGGTAGGTCCACTATGTAGACTATCCCCTTAACCTCATGTTTCCACCTCTCACATCAGATGCAAGTAGAGGACATCATGCTTGATAAGATAACCTACACTCAGAAAGTCAAGAGTCATATTTTTTCTCTCATATGAAGAAGCTAGAGAGAAAAAAGAAAAGAGACCTCATGAAAATAGAAATGAGACTAGTAGAGTGAAAGAAGGGGATTAAGGAGGGAGGGAGAAAACAGAAAGATACAGAGGAACAAAACACTAATTTGTGCTATATGCATATATGAATATATCAAATTGAATCCCACAATTATATATAATTAGAATGCATGGTTAATTTTTTTTAAAGACATACGCCATTTTTCCTCAAGCAATGATTGTGAGGTGGTTAGTCAATCATGTCAGAGTTTGAGTTCGATTTGCATTCAGTTATTGCCACATGTTCCTGATTTTTACTGAGCTGGTCCTATGTCATGAAAGGCAGGGAGGCCTTTCACAACTCACTATAGTGATGATACTCATCCCTGTCTTGAGTCAGTGGAGGATTCTTAGCCCAAGAGTCTGATGCCCTCCACGAGAATTCCCCCATTTTTTTGTTTGTTTGTTTGTTTCTTTGGGGGGTTACTGGGGATTGAACTCAGGGGCACTCAACCACTGAGCCACATTCCCAGCTCTATTTTGTATTTTATTTAGAGACAGGTCTCACTGAGTTGCTTAGCACCTCCCTTTTGCTAAGACTGGTTTGCACTCAGAATCCTCCTGCCTCAGCCTCCTGAGCTACTGAAATTACAGCCAAGTGCCACGCACCCTCTCCCCTTTTATTTTTGATCCTTTATGCAGAAACCTGTGTCACTGCCTAGGAGCAGGATCAGGATGGTGATTTCCTGCCTCTCTCCCAGAGGTGCTGCTTGCTATAGCATACAAATCATGGTAGCAACGGTAGTTCCTTATCCCTCCCTGTAGATGTAGGTAACTTTTGCTTTACCTAGCAGTTGTGAATTTATTCCATAAACAGGGTGGCAGATTTCCTGCCATTAATTAAGTCACTATAGGATTTGTTTGTTTTCTGAGAAAAGGGCTTAAAAAATATCAGGCTTTGATGCCATTGTCCAATTTAGAGTACTTTCTCAGCTCTTTGTCCTGACCTTAATTTATTTCCATGGGCTCAGGAGAGGAAAAAACCTCACAAGTGAGTGTGAGGGTTCCAGGAATGTTAACCTGTCACTCTGCACAACACCTGATGAATTTGTTAAATATCGCTTGTTTTCTGCTTTCACATTTTCCTCTTTTTTATTCTTGTTTCTTCTGGAAGAGACTTGTTGTTTGGCTCATGTGTTAACCTTGAACTCATAGCTCTCTGATTAACTTGGGGAAAGGTAGGGTTCTCTTCTGGCTTTCTATACACCAGAGTGGTGGAAGCAAAATTTGCATGCACTTCATTCATGAGGTAACTCCTGGAAATAATACTGAGTGGGTCAGGAATTAAGCAAGGAATGAAAGAGATAACACAACTCGATGAGCAAGCTGTAACTGATTAAACTTTGAGAGTCTTTTCAGAAGTTTTCTCAGATTTTCTAGCTGAAATTTAAGAAATCTAAAGTGCTTATCAACCAAGTATTTTTCTTCATCATTGTTTAAGGACTATTCACATGGCTGCGCATTAGGAATCGTTCTCTCTTTTAAACTTTCCCACCTGATTTTCCTAAAAAAAGAAAAAAGATATGCATGTATAGGCACAAAAAATCTCAGTCATGCTTATTTCTTATACCCAATCACATTCTAAAATTCCAAAAGTGGAAATATTTATTACAAAACAATCCCATCACTTTTCTTCCTGAGTTAATGCCAGCAAGTATTTGGAGAATAAATTCATTATGAGAGAAATAAAAAATAAAATTTTTATTTGAAATAATGGTGTGTTTTTACTTAAATAAAGGCACATTTTATTCACGTAAACATTATTAGGTATAGAACATTAAAATTCATCATTTTAGAAAAATTTTTTTTCATTTCTAGTTTTAAAAAACAAGGGTTTGAGAAACAGCTATTAGAATATAGTCTTAAAATACTTGTTACCTGAAAATGTTAACAATTTTGGAAGATTCCTAGGTTTTTCACTTAAATCAATGTATTTTTAAGGTTATTCTCATAAGAAATGGATTTATTGAAAAGTAAATATATATCTCAAAACCATTATCAGCTTCAGGCTGATTTAAATAGTTCCATAATTTTTAATCAAACTTGTCATAATTTTTATAATTATAATCAATTTATGTATTTTAATGCATTTCTGATGGGACCAGTTTTTTGATAAAATTAATTTTAATATTTTGAGTATTTATTTATACTATGGTTGTCCCCCCTTATCCACATGGAATATGTTGCAAAAACCTAATGTTGAACTCTACTTTGAGAAACAACAGCTGTACTCCATTTGTGTACAATGAATCAAAATAAATTAATTTAAAAAAAAGCTAATGTTTCTTTGGATCCACAGAAAGTACCAATCTCCACAGAAGATATTTTCTTAACAACTTTAGCACATGATTTTTTTCTTGAAAACTTGGAAAGCTTCAGCTTTTGATCCAAATAAAACATTTTATACCTTTTTGCATATTCAAATTGCCACTATCATTACTCATCCTCTTTGGATCCATGATTCTAAGTAAGAGTTATTTGAAGATAAGTAGTACAATATGTCAGTAGTCAGATAACCAAGATAGCCCTGAGTGATTAATGGGCAGGTAGTATATATAGCATCAATTCTTTGGATGGGATGACTGATCCCAGGATGGACTAAGTATGACGGTGATAGATTTCATCACACTACTCAGAAGAGTATGCTGTTTAAAAATTATGAATTGTTTATTGCTAGAATTTTGCATGTAATATTTTCTGAAAGTGGTTTTTCATGGATAAATGAAACCACATAAAGTAAAACTACAGATACATGTAAAGTACTGTATGTATTATAGAGTTAAAATTTATTGACTTTATGTTTGGAATTTTTTATAGAATTCTGAGAACCAGACAGATTTTGGTGTCAATTTATGAATCTCTTTTATTACATTATCTGTTTATCAGCTTGCAGAATAAGATGATTACCTCTCTAGCACAGTAAAGTATTTAGTCTCAATTTTGGTCTGTTCTCCACTTACCCTGGTAAATGGACACAACAGGAAGTGCAGCCATTGCCAATTGTTTAGTTGGGGAGGAGGACTATGTCCGTTGCTCATGATGAAATTATTTAGTTTAATGAGTTTCTATGACTTCTTATGCTGAAATGTATAGACATATTCTTTAAGTTAATAATATGTTACATTACAAGACTTCTAGGAGGTTAAAATATTTAACCTCCTAGAGCTGTTTCAGCAGGAAGTAATCACAAGACCTAAAGTAGGGAGTTTTAAAATCAAGAACTTAAATGACAATGATAGTTTATGCAAGATGAATCCAGAAAAAGGATCCCTTGCATTTGGGGATACATAGGCTACCCAGAAGAGATTTTCACACACTTATGAGGTGGAATAATAATTAAAAGTGCTTTATGAGAGAATTGAGTCAGATGATGAAGTAGAAATGGCATTTTATTCTTCCCCTGTGAATGTGAAGACAGAATTTAGTGACAACTAGTGTAGGGTGTTTTGTGTGCCTGTTACTGCTTTTGGGAATCACATATTCTAAACTTACAGTGAAAATGGGCCATTGATTATGCAAGATAATCCAGTTTAAATTCTGGAATTATGATCTTGCAAAAGGTCTAGAGTATGGGAACCAGAAAACATTATAATGAATGGACTGTTTTTCTGTAGGAACAAGACCATAAAAGTTAAATACTCCATATTTTATATTTATATATGTTTACCACTAAAAAGCCCGGGTTCAGGATCTGTTGTGTGAAGATGAGCAACAAAGTTCTATTTCACAGTTCTTATCTTCCTGTCAAAGCCAGAAGCATCAGGAGTAATGAATGCATACAAATATTAACATATTCAAAATATTGTTTTTAAATTAAAATGCATATTTTGTGTACTATTTCTACATGTGATCAGAACTGTAAAATGCACAATATTGATCGAATCTAATTCAATTACTTACTAAATTAATTATATTAGTACCCTTTGAAATCATTTCTTTTAAAATCTGAAAAAGTGTTAATCATGTCCCACTCCAAAAAATTCTTTGTTCCTATGTTAATGTAAATAGAGGACTTCCAGGGTATCAAGGTGTCTTTATTTTTCTTTTAAAGAAAAACAAAATGTTTTTTCTTGAGTTCTCCTACTGTTTAATTCTAGCATTCCCATTATTATAAAAATAGACAACTTTGGCATATAGGAGGTAAGCAAAGGTCATTTTGTTTTCAGGCTTGAATGATGTAGAACATCTTATGAACTAAAGCTGCAAGCATAGTCATATATTCATAGGAAGCAAAGTAGGTAAGAAACACGTGCAGTAATATTTTCAATTAAAATATCGTGTCATATAATAGTTTTTGAGTAATTATCAGAGACTGACACAAGGGAAGAATTCTCCTAATCAAAGACTTTTGATTAATCTAATCACTCTTTCACTCTGCCTATGCAAATAATGTCCCACTGGTGTTCTAATTTGAAACAACAGGTTTCTTTTATTAATGAATAAAAGGAATTTACCAGTGCTAATGACAGTATTATGACTGAATATTGTGATCTAAGAAGCAATATGACAGAAATAATAAAGTTGATTAGTAAAAGAGGAAACTGATAGTTCATTGATAATATTTACAGAGACAAAATTTTACTTACCATTATCCAGGTTGTGCAGATAATTGAGAAAAGCATTCTCCAATTTGATCTCCTGTTTCTAGTTCTGAATAATTTGTGTGCTAATCATTTCATCCCATTTGTCAATAAGCTATGATTGGAACACAGATAAATTATTTTAAAGCAATTTCAAATATTATTAAAGATACTGTATTATTATTTATTTCATAGACTGATAATTTTATTTCTCTCCCACCCCACAAGAATTATCTTTCTTCTACAGTATGTTATTAAATACTCACAAAGCTAATTAAAATAAGCTAATTGCAAAAATGTATTATAGGGCTGGGGATATAGCTCAGTTGGCAGAGTGCTTGCCTCACAAGGTCCTGGGTTCAATGCCCAGCACTAAAAAAAAAAAAAAAAAATGTATTATAACTATATGACTAGAAGGTACAATAGATTATTTGTGCAAAAAATGTTCTAGGTAAATCCAAAATTTTGAAATATGTAGGTGAATCCAAACTTAAGATGCTGAGATGCATGATATAATTTAATAATTTCTGGTGCTCCATCTCCTGGCCACTGAATCCTGATGTAGGTAAGATATTAACTACATTCATAAGTGGATGAGTGAACATCATTATTACTAATTTGGCATTATACATAGAAATCAGGAGACAAGAAAGGAAGAATTAACCATTCAAAATTTCCATATTGTTACCACCTTTACATTCTCCTGTTTTTTTCTGGTCCCATTTGTCACTACAAAGGACAGAGCCCTCACCACCTGTGATGTAGTATTCCAACCAGAGGGGGCTTTCCCCATCTCAGCCAAGAGGACTTTGGTTCCTTGCAAATGGCTTCTAAAGTAAGTACCTTCACAATTCCTTTAGACATAGTTTGCATTTTCCAGGTCACAGCATCCAAATATTTTGTCTTGCTTTGAAGACCTTTATCAAAACCCATTCAGACAATTATGCTAGAGTTTGATAGCTTTGACATTCTCAACAAAGTTCAATGCTGTAACAAAGTCAACAGACTTCACAGCGTCTTCTCACCTCTGGACTTCAGTCCCCTCTTCATCTAAACATGGAAATACAGATCTCCATGCTGTTGAAAATGTTAAAGAAGGTACCCTCTTTCTACTTTCAGGAGTCATGTCATTGTATTTATGATCAGGTGGCTCCTATGCAGACTTAGCCATACTAAAGAGAACTATGAAGGATTGCTCTGAGATCTTCAGAGACTCAACATAGAAATTCAGCTTCTCTTTCCTCAAGAAACTATCTAAAATTGATAGCTTGCTCATCCCTGCCATGAAATTGACCCGGTGACTGTTTTCATAAGTATGTTAGAGATAGATATTCCCCAGTTTGAAAAGTAGGACTGGGAATGTTTCCACTCTAACAGTTTCATGTTAACTTTCTTTCTTATTTTTTAATTTTAATTGTAATTTTTATTTGTTCTAATTAGTTTTACATGACAGCAGAATGCATTTCAATTCATTGTACATGAATGGAGCCCAACTATTCATTTCTCTGGTTGTACATGATGTGCAGTCATACCATTCATGGGATCATGCAAGTACCTAGGGTGATGATGTCAATCTCATTCCACCATCTTTCCCACTCCCCTGCCCCTTTGCCTCCCTCCCTCCTCAATCCAGAGTTTCTCCATTCATCCCTTCCCCCAGCGCATTATGAATCAACATCCACATATCAGAGAAAACATTTGCTCTTTGGTTTTTTGGGGTTGGCTTATTTTGCTTAGCATGATATTCTGCAACTCCATCCATAATTTCATTCTTCTTTAAGACTGAGTAATATTCCATTGTGTATATATATCACATTTTCTTGATCTATTTATCTATTGAAGGGCATTACTAGATTGATTCTAGGCTTAGCTATTGTGAATTGAGCTGCTATAAACATTGATGTGGCTACATCGCTGTAGTATGCAGATTTTAAGTATTTGGGGTATAGACTGGGTCAAATGGTGGTTCCATTCCAAATTTTCTATGGAATCTCTATACTGTTTTCCAGAGTGGTTGCACTAATTTACAGTCCTGCCAGCAGTGTGTGAGTGTTCCCTTTTTCCCCACATCCTTGCCAACACTTATTGTTGTTTGTATTCTTGATCGTTGCCATTCTGACTGGAGATGATTTCTTAGAATAGTTTTGATATGCATTTTTCTAATTACTAGAGATGCTGAACATTTTTTCATATATTTGTTGATTGATTGTATATTTTCTTCTGTGAAGTGTATGCTCAGTTCCTCAGCCCTTTTATTGACTAGGTTATTTGCTTTTTTGTTAAGTTTTTTTGAGTTCTTTATATATCCTGGAGATTAGTGCTCTCTCTGATGTGCATGTGAGAAAATATTTATTTTCTCCCACACTGTAGGCTCTATATTCATGTTATTGATTGCTTCCTTTGTTGAGAAGAACTTTTTAGTTTGAATCCATCCTACTTGTTGATTCCTGATTTTATTTCTTGAGTTTTAGGAGTCTTGTTAAGGAAGTTAGGTCCTAAGCTGACATGATGAAGATTTGGGATGCTTTTTCTTCTATTTGGTGCACGGTCTCAGGTCTAACTCCTATGTCCTTGATCCACTTTGAGTTGAGTTTTGTGCAGGATGAGACATATGGATTTAATTTCATTTTCCTGCATATGGATTTCCAGTTTTCCCAGCACCATTTGTTAAAGAGACTATCTTTCCTCCAATGTGTGTTTTTGACACCTTTGTCTAGTTATAAGGTAACTGTATTTATGTGAGTTTATCTCTGTGTCTTCTATTCTGTACCATTGGCCTACCAGTCTATTTTGGTGCTAATACCATGCTGTTTTTATTACTATAGCTCTGTAGTATAGTTTATAGTCTGTTATTGTGACACCTCATGCTTCACTATTCTCACTAAGGATTGCTTTGGCTATTCCAGGTCTCTTATTTTTCCAAATTAATGTCATAATTGCTTTCTCTATTTCTATGAGAAAAGATGTTGGGGTTTTAATTGGAATTGGATGAATTTTTATTACACTTTTGGTACTATGGGCATTTTGACAATATTAGTTCTGCCTATGCAAGAATATGGGACCTCTTTCCATCTTCTAAAGTCTTCTTCAATTTCTTTCTTTAGTGTTCTGTAGTTTTCATTAGCAAATACTGGTAGTTTGAGTTCTTTTCCTATTTGAAGTGACAACTAAACAATGGTGGAATCTCTGTTGTTCCTTCCCAAAGATATCAGTATTACATTGTTCATGAGACAGCTACAAAAACAGAAAAGCGGTACTACTTGAAAGTAATATGTGTACATTCAGCAAAGAAAAAAAAATCAACAGATAGAAAAGGCAACCCATAGAATTAGAGAAAATATTTGCAAATGATATATCTTGTTAGAAATAAATATCCAAAATGTTTAGGAAATGACTGCAACTCACTAGGAAAAATCATGGCTAGTACAATTAAAAAGGTACTGAAAACGTGAATGGACAATTCTCCAAAGAAGATATACACAAGATCAAAAGATATAAGAAAAATAGCATTAGTAATCATTAGGAAAATGAAAATACAAACCACAATGACTTGCGATTTAACACTGTTAGAATGGCTGCACCATTTATTGACTGGGTTATTTGTATTCTTGATATAAAGTTTTTTGAGCTCTTTATAGATTTTGGATATTAGTGCTCTATCTGAAGTGTGTGTGGAAAAGATTTTCTTCACAGAAGAGGATCTGCAAGTGATAAACAGATATATGAAAAACTGTTCAACATCTCTAGTAATAAGATAAATGCAAATCAAAACTACCCAAAATTTCATTTCACCATAATTAGAATGTCTGTTATCAAGAATACAAGCAACAATAGGTATTGGTGAGGATGTGGGGAAAAGGTACACTCATACATTGCTAGTGGGGTTGTGGCCACCCTGGAAAGCAGTATGGAGATTCCTTAGAAAACTTAGAATGGAACCACAATTTAACCCAGCTGTCTCACTCTTTGGCCTATAGCTAAAGGACTTAAAATCAGCATTCTACAGTGACACAGCCACATCAATGTTTATAGCAGCCCAAGTCACAATAGCTAGATTGTGGAAAAAACCTAGATGCCCTTCAATAGTTGAATAGATAAAGAAACTGTGGTATATATACACAATGGAATATTACTCAGCCATAAATAATAATAAAATTATGACATTTTATCATGCTAAGTGAAATAAACCAATCCCCAAAAACCAAAGGCCAAATGATTTCTCTGACAAGTGGTTGATGATACATAACGGGGGCAGGGGGAGGTAAGGGAAAAATGGAAGAAGGATGGATTGTGTAGACTGAAATGAGGGGTGGGGAGGGGACAGGGAAGGAAAGACAATAGAATGAAACAAACATCATTACCTTATGTACATGTATGAATATGCAAATGATAAGATTCAACTTCATTTTTCTGGTTTTCTGGTTTTCAATCAGAAAACAATAATTGAACTCCATTTGTGTATATGGCTACACCAAAAAAAAAAGTCTTGGCAAGGCAGTGGAAAAATTCTAATCCTTCCACAATGTTGGTGGAATGCGAAATGCTATGATCTCTATGGACAATGATATTGAGGTTCCTCAGATAAAAACAGAGCTGACACATGATCCATCAGTGATATTTCTGTGTAAGTGTCCTGTTATTGGTTGAAAGTGAAGCATTGCCCACAAGCTCAGGAGACAATGAAGCAATTTTTCAGATATGAAATGATTACATGATGAGAGTTATAATCAGTGGGCAAATCCAATTGATGGATACATAATTTGAAAGGACCACTATGCTGGGTGGTAACTACAGGCAGGGTATGAAGGAAGGGAGTAAGTCCTCAGGGGAAGGCCTTTGGGGTTTATATTTTGCCCCTGGTGTCTTGTGCATTCATTCATATTCATATTCTCTCTCTCTCTCTATCTCTATCTCTATCTATCTCTCCTTCCTGGCTGCCATGAGCTGAATAGCTTTCCTGTGTCATGCCCTTCTGCCATGACATTCTGTCTTACCTCAGGCATGAAGGTTTGTGTATGGAAATGTGCATTAACTGATTCTGGAGCTTTCCATATCAACAAATTGATATCACTTCAGGGATGGTTGAGTGTGGAATTCTTGATGGTACATATATATTAAATTAAGATTGTCCCAGTTAGTAGACTGTAGCATTATTCAAAACAGAAATTGAAAAATCAATGTAATGATATACTTGATCACAGTAGAAGAAAGGATAGAGGTAAGAATACTTCTTGGAGCTGGTCAAAGTCTATATTTATGCAATGCTATTTAAGTTTGCAAGAAGTATAAAAATGTAGAAGAAGAAAATGATACTTAACCTAATTAGATAAGTGAATGACATATGCCTGTTTAAAAATATCACAATGGACCCATTAACATGCACAATTAACACATGCTACTCAAATATTTTAAAAGGCAGAAATGTAGGACAGCCAAAGAAAATGTTAATGGTGTGAGAGGAAATGTATAGAAACATATCCCTAATACATTGTGTTTTCAATTTATGAGAGTTACTGACATCATGAAACTCTTGGTGTAGCAAGAGAAATTCCTCCTTTGCAAATATGTGTCCTGTGTGAGTCTATGTCTATTGGACTGAAAAATACCAGAGACCAACCTGAGCATGTTCAGTTGAATTAGAACAGGCAGAATATGAATAAAAACCCAGTTTATATAAATATATTTAAACTCTAATACAGACTAGAATTAAGGCAGATGAAGAAAACATTTTCCATTCTTGCCTTTTGCAATTTGTTAAATTTTAGTTAATTGTCACATTTTAATTGTACAGTCAATGGGATTCACTCTCATATCTCCATACATGCATGAATTGTGCAATGATCATGTTCATCCATCTACCCTTCTTTTACTCTTGACCCTGCTCCTTCTCTCTCATGGCACCCTTATCAGTCTCTTAATGTGTTTCTGTCCACCTGCCCTTTCCATATGTCTAGTGAACACTCTTCCATTCTGTATTCTACAAAGTTGATTTATTCATTTCCCAAAGTAATGAGAATATATGGTATTAGAGGACTTTATGCATGTTTGAGTGAAATAAGCCAGACACAGAAAGATAAATATCAACTTATCTTTAAAATAATATCATATGCAAAGGTGTGTTCAGAATAAGTTCTGCAAAAATTTTGGCAAAGGTGTGCAGGGTTGGGGAGTGCTGGTGGAAAACTAGAACATTAAGAGTAAATCGTTTGAAATAAGTAAGTAAATGTGGAAGGACAGAAGTCCATATTGTTATATTATCAACTATAGAAAATTACTGAGTAAAATCTAGAATACAGAAAACATCACAAATAAATTTAAATATTCTAAGTAAAATTAAAACCACATTTTAGCAAGCATTAAGTCCCCAAATTATGCACAGGTTTAAAATTTTAAAGGCAAGCTTTCTAACAAAACTCTGCATAAAAAGAACAGTATATTACCTCTAAAATTTCACCTTGTAAAACTACATTAGTAAGCAAAACACATGTCTTTTAAAATGTGAATCAATTCATCACCATTTCAATATTGATATACAAAAGAAGTAACTTATTTTACTTTTTTGTTTCATATTTGTTTAATATGCTAAAATGCTTCCATTTTGTATTTGCAAATTGGCACTAGAAATATGTTTTTATGGTCTATTTTTTAAAAAGGGAGATTGAATAAATTTTTAAAACTCCTTTTTTATTTATATCAAAGAGATGTCAATCATTGTATAACATATTGAAATTTTATTACTCAACCATGCCCATAATCCAACCGGCATTGATTTGGAAGAAATAATAGTCAAATTTGTAGTTATTAAGGAAATCCAGAATTCAATATATAATAGAATGTGCAAAATTTTTTCATTCAAACAATTATATGACTAAGCAAAATTTAAACAGAATATTTATTAGCTATTTTCTTTTACTGCAACATTCTTATTGGTTCTACTTACTGGTACTGGTTTTTACCAACTTTTTTGAAGAGCAAACCACTTATTATCAGCTTTTGCAATGCAAAATTTTAATCTGAACCCATTAGCTATATTACTGAATCT
>JAJEJO010004099.1:88709-98730 GCA_020662805.1 Glaucomys volans
GTGTTTCTTCCAGAGTTTAAACTGGTATCAATAATTACAATGTCACAATTTGATAATTTTTACATAAAATGTGTTTAAATTTAAAGTTTTACATAAAATGTATTTAAATTTAAAGTTAGTTAAAAATAAAGATCACATCTCATTTTCATCTAGCTTTATGACTTTATCCCATTGTCATGATAATATTTTAAATTTATTTTTGTTATTTTTACTTTTGATTTGTTCTTTCAGATATATATGACAATAGGGTATATTTTGACAAACTATGTATACATGGAGTATAACTTACTCTAAATAGGATCCTATTCTTGTGGTCGTATATGATGTAGAGTTTACTGATTGTGATTCATATTTGAACATAGAAAAGTTATGTCTGATTCAGGCTACTGTCTTTCCTAATCCCCTAAATGACGTAGTACACTTGTATATTGGTTTTTAAAATTTAAGCTACTGGTAGCTTTGCTCGTGGAAAAGAAATGACTTATCTGAAAGCAAATTGATATAGGCCTGTACTTCCAGCAATGAGAAGTCTAAGGTAGAAAGATCACTTCAGCTAAGGAGCCTGAGATAATATAGAAAGACACTGTCTCAAGAAACAGAACAAAAACAAACAAACAAAAGACTGGTCATCACTGTCTGCAGTAAAGGGAATATCAAAAGTAATTAGTATGTATAAGATCAACAAAATAACAAAAATGTTTTTCTCATTCCCAAACACCACTGGTCATACATACATGAACAAGATATATGTGCATAATTTTAGGTAGCAGTTAGACATGATCAGCTGGTCAGCAGTTTTAGAAAATACTTGCTTCAGAGGAAGTAAGTCAATGAACAGCCCTGCCTCAGTGGCACCTCAAGGTCTGACAAGATAGCTATTTCAGGATTCTGTCTTATCTCAACCCTATAAACCATTCCTTTTACAATAACAGAAACAGATAAATTCAGAGGTCAAGAACCAAAGTGCAAAGGTTTGTTTGCTTAGAGGGCCTAATTGGTACGACATATTAAACAAGACCTACACCAACTGCACAGAGCAGAAATTTCCAGACCTAGGAAAGCCAAATGATTAAGACTGAAGTCTGCTAATGAAAACTCCTGTAAAATCAGTTGCATTTAGCACCTGTCTGCCAAAACCTGTCAGCCAAGACAGACCAAGAAAACCAAAAGTTGCCCTTAGGCAGTTAACTAATGGAACTTGTCAAACCAAAATCAAGAAGTGATACTTGGGTGGGACTTTCTAACAATCTCCCTCTTGCCGGAGTAATAGCTGGGACACAAAAAAGTGGGTCATTGCTCTCCTATCAGAAAACCACTTATCTCCCTTGAGGATGCTTCCCCTATTCTTTTTTTTTTTTCTATTAAACTTTGCTATTCTTTTACTAAATCTGTTGCCTTGCTTGAAATACTCTCACAGAAAGATGCAAGAACCAAGAACACAGCACAATCTCCAGTAAGATCTTAAATACGATTTCATCTCTGTTATCACATAAGAGAGTATGTATGTGTGATTTGGATGAAGAACAGTGAAAACTATTAAGAGCATTGGCAACATACCTAGAGATTACAACTTTTTCTCCATTTTGATTGAACTATTGTGGCATGACAATGACTCTCCAAAACACATATGTTACAGTATAGAAGATATATTTCCAGTTTAAGATGATGGCCTGATCCAATGAATTAATCTTCATTAATTGTTAGTAACTTAGTAACATAATAATTACATACAAAGTGGAACCCATTCAAAGTGAATGGACAAAGGTGACTCGGTTGCCCAGGGTTTGATTAATTTGGGGGAACAGCATAAAGATGGGATTTCATGAGCAACAAACTAAATGTTGAAAAGGTCTCATTTCAGAATATATAAAGAAAGATCTGTAGCTAGAGAGTAAGGTTGAAGAAATGAAGGAAATTTGTTTTTACCTAATCTGTTTTAGAAAGTTACTTTAAAGGCAATTTAAAGAAATCTATCTTATGTTGGCATATTTTTGCTGGAAAGTTGATATCCAAGTTTTATTCTCCTTATTATTTTTTTTTTGACACCTGTTTGTTTGTGACCCAATTTACACCCTTAAGTGAATCATCATGAAACATGTCCCAGGCACATACAGAAGCTGAAAATGAACTCAGTGAGTGAAGGAAATTAGCAAAGAAGTGGAAGTGGAAGCCAGTACTTCCATGAATAAACAGATTCTCTTAAGTATAAATAAAAATAGACCTACAGGTTACAAGATATACTAAGAAAATAAAGAGCAAATAGGAGAAATCACAAAAGAAATGTTTCTATAATATTGAGATATAATTCAAAAGTGAGGAAATGAAAGAATATATGTAAGCTACCAACAAAACAAAGTTAAATGTGATTACCAGAAGACGTTTTCTCAGCAAAAGTGGATTGCAGAAGTTACTGGAAAATACTGCTAAAGTTCTGAGGGAAATACTTTCACAATTTTAAGACTAAAATAAGCATTTTTAAATGTGTATATCACACACACTTTCTGGAAAATAGTGCTTAGGTATGCACTCTAGCAAACCAAAGAGTAATCTTAGAAGAAAGCATGAGAGGAATTAGAAAATATGAAGCAAAAGAAAAACAAATCCATGATATCAACTCTAAGAAAGGTCAACACAAAGTCAATCTAGTTGGAGTAGTTAGCAAACAGCATGAGTAAGAAGCTATGTCATAAAACAGTAAAAAAACCATCTTTCTCCTGTAATAATTACAAAGGAGAGAAGAATTTAAAATTTCAAATATGTGAGAATGAGACTATAAAATAAATTCATAGAATTAACTTGATTTTAGACAAATGAGGATTTATGAGGAGGAGATTTGGTACCTGTTCTCTTAGACCCCATGTATGAAATCTTCTTTGAAAAACAAACAAACAAAAATAACTTGTTTTAGTGATGAATAGTACTTTATAATTTTGTGAATATTTAGGAATATTTACATGTTTAAGCTTTTATAATCATTCTTTTTAATTTTCTGGAATTAACCTACACACAGGTCATGCGTGATAACTGAACTTCCTAAAATATAAATGTGGTAAATCAATGTAAAATTTATTTATCCATGAGATAATTGATGATGCTAATGAGAAGTTAAAAAAAAGAAAAAAAAAAAACTGTGTGCAGAACATTTCCTTAATGTATATGATAAGATGTTAACTTGTATGTCCTAATGTGAAAATAATATTAAGAGTTTAGGATGTGGTTTACAAGTGTTTTAAAAGTGTCATTAGATGTAAATGTGCATATATTAAAAACCTCATTTGGGAGACAGGCCATGGTGGCACATTCCTCTAATCCCAGCTACTCAGGAGACCGAGGCAGGAAGATTGTAGTTTCAAGGCCAGACTCAGCAATTTAGCAAGATTCTAAGCAACTCTGTGAGAACCTGTGTCAAAAAGAAAAGAAAAAAATAAAATAAAAGATAAAAATGGCCGGGGATGTGGCTCAGTGATGAAGTGCCCCTAGGTTAAATCCTTTGTATGGGAAAAATAAAAAAATAAACTAAATTGAGAGAGTTTAAAATTATTACTTAAATAAGCAACTTCTTCATCTTTTATGTAAGAAGCAAAATAACAAGAAGTTTATTCAGATAAATAAATGATTGAGGTAAAATGGTATCTGTCAAATACAGTTCTCATTTGACATATTAAAAATAAAAAAAGTCAAAGGTGTTCAAAAGTGTCGATAGGAAATGGGAAAATGTTGGGCATTTAAAAACTATTTCTTGGCATTATTTGAATAAATAATATTATTAAAAAGTAACATTATTTAAAATACAGAAAAAACTGTCTTAATTTGTACATAAAAACGTATCAATATCAATTAGACAAAAGAAATGAAAATATAAACTTAATATCTATGAGTGTGAGGCAGGAGTAGGAGAAATTTTAATCACCGTTTATCATTTTTATTTATATTTTTCATGCTTTTAACAATATTAAGTAAATAAAAATCACAGATATTAAACATGGATTTACATATCAAAATCATGGGGGCAAATAAAATAAGATAAAATAAAGCTGATTTGTTAAAAGTACTAATTATTTCAATGAATAAAAATAGTATGACTAACAGTTTTGTACAATTGCTACCCTGAGCTAGAATCCTGTATCTGTCATCTCTCTCGTGTTTTTTAAGGCTTGCTGGTTTGTTAGACAAAGCTCATGTACTGTTGTTCAGGATTGTTTATTTAATTGGGTTAAGCAACTAAGTAAAAGAAATTTTCAAAAGCTTAATGTTTTGTCTAGAAGAATAAGTTTGCCTCTTTAGAATATGCTTATGTGTTTAAGGAACCTATGATATATTCAGAAATATACTCAGAATGACACTATCCAAACATGTAAATAACAGAAAGGGGTCCTAATTAAAATAAGATACATTCCATATTTGTATAATTATATCAGAATGGATTCTACTGTTGTGTGGAACTAAAAAGAACCGATATTAAAAAATAAATGAATGAATGAAAAGGGCCAGAGAGATAACTTAGTGGTAGAGTACACCTGTGTTTTATACCTACTACTTCAAAAACAAAGCAACAAAACAAAACAAAAACCCCACAAAAAAACGATAGCAACAACAACAACAAAACTTTGTTAGACTAGGGAGAAGCTCAGGGGTAGAGGGCTTGCATAGCGTGATTGAGACGCTGGGTTCCATCCTTAACTCCAGCAACAAAATAAGACTAAACAGCACTGTTGTCATCACATTTTCAAGTAGAGCATTTCTAGTTGGTCTCTTTGATCCATCTATTTGAAGAGTTTTAAAACATCAAAATGCCTTAGATTTGGAAGGGACTTAGTATTTGCAAATTTTAACCCTAGAGATGAAAAAATAAAGTAACATAGAAATGAAATTTAAAAAAGATTTAGTTAGAAGATTTACTTATTTTTATAATCTTATAGTTAGTTTTCTTCTATATCTTAATTCTGGATCGTTTACCATTTTTAAATTTTTTTTTCATTTGTTCTGATTAGTTGTACATGACAGTAGAATGCATTTATACATTTTGATAAATGATACATGAATGGAATATAATTTCTTATTTTTCTGATTGTACATATTGTAGGATCACTTCTGTCATGCAATCATACATGAACAGGAGGTAATAATGTCTGTTTCACTCTACTATCCTTCCTCCCTCCCTACCTCTTCTCTCCCTTCACTCCCCTCTACCTAATATAAAGTAACTCTATTCTTCCTTAACCCTCCCCCATTGTGAATTAGCAAACTCATACCAAAGAAATCATTCAGCCTTTGGTTTCTTGGGTTTGACTTATTTTCCCTAGCATGATATTCTCCAACTCCATTCATTTACCAGCAAATGCCATAATTTCATTCTTCTTTAAAGCTGAGTAATAGTCCATCATATATACATCACATATATATAATACACCACATTTTCTTTATCCATTCATCTGCTGAATTTTGAGTATATCATAATCTATTTATCTATTTCACAAGAAACATTTTAAATTGCTTGCCAGCTTGATACTCTTAATGCTTGCCCAACTTTGGGTCTGTTATACAAATGGCAATGGAAATATAAAGTAAGTCATGTTGTTTTGCCAAATTGCTATAATAATTTTCACTCAGAGTTTGCAATAATTCACACTTACAATATGTGTAGTATAGGAAGGTAATGTGAAATCTGTACAAAGTAGTATTTTTTGTTGTATCTTTCACGTTCCTAATTTGTAGTGATGTGCAAATTTATTATGTTATTATCAATTTAGGATTTAGTCTTGCAACTTTCTGGTTTAATATGCATTGAATGATATTTTTCTTCTTGAGTTCTCTTTATATTTTGAAATATTTTAATGTTTATTATATTAAAAGTTTGAGGAAGTTTTGTGTTGAAAATATCTTTGGCAGCATTCAGTTTAACTTTTAATTGGATTCATTACTATGTATTACTATAGTTTAGACAAATCAAACATTACCTTTATGATATGATCATGTGCCATTAAAAATACATCAATATCTTCATATTAAAAACATTTTTTCCAAAAACTTTTGCTTTTCACATTCATCTTTAACTATATACAATCAATATCTAATGTGATTTATGCAAAAATTTTGTTGCGCTAATTTGACAGCTATCAAAGCATTATTTATTCTATCATTTTTTGAGCTGACTTGTAATGCAAACTTTGTTATATCAAAAGATTCTGTGCATTTGTGATCATCTGTCTAGAGGTTCTCTTCTAATTCGTATTTTGTTTATATCTAACATTTTTGTCAATATATTTTTATGGTATGTTATAGGGTAAGTGTTTACAACCTATTTTAATATTAGGAAAATTTTGTGGGCTACATACATTACATATTAATATGTATTTCATGTATATTTAATTCCACATATTATATGTACATATGACCATAAGTGCTGTTATAATTGGTATGTTTCTCAAATAATTTTGTTAAATATTATTTTATCTCAGTTTCAAGGTTATTATAATTACTTTTCATTAGAGTCACTAAGTTTTATTTATATTTATGTTGGAAACTTACTTGTACCTTCACATATTTTATTTAGGGCATACAACCAAAGTTCTATTCAGAAAAAAATCTGAAGCACTGTAAGTATGCATTTAAATAAGTTTGATATTTAAAAGCAATAATCTTACCTTCTACTAAAGAATATGGAAGAAAAAGAGTAAATCAAACATAAAGTAAAAGAACAAAATAGAACTCAATGAACTACAGACAAGATGGCAATACAGAAAATCAGTAAAATCTACCTGTGCTTTTATTATTAAGACTAATGTAATAAGACTCTAATTAATGCAAGAAAAGACATTTTGAAATACAAAATTCAGTAACAAAAGAGGGTTATGAATATATACATGAGTTATACAAAATAAAAGTAGTTACTTTTGCAATCATTACACCCAAATTAAACTACCTGTATGAAATACACAAAATACCAAAACTGTTTAAAAACTAGAAAATGTTTAGTACCATATTTCTAATTAAGGGATTGAATCCATTAAAATGATTTTTCCACAAACTCCTGCAGATTCATATAACTTCATTGATGAAATTTACTAAACCATTCAATAAGAAATAATACCAGTGATGCACAAGCTCTATCAGAAAATAAGAGAAAATAAATATTCTGACCCATTTTTAATATTTCAATTTGCAATAATTTTTCTCATGATTTTTGCAACTATAGTACATAGATTTCCCATGTATTCTTCATGCAGTAACCTCAGAAATCATGTCTTACATAATGATAGTGCATCGTCAAAGCAGGAAATTGACATTGGCTGGCACCTCAAGTCAGATAATGAAGATTAGATTCTTGGATTTCACTAGTTTTTACATGCACTCCTCTTTTTAAATATTTTTGTGTACAGATTTTTGAAAATTTATCACATGTGCAATTGCATGTAGTCATCAGCACAAACCTTACACAAAATTGTTTCAACATCACAAGAAATTCCTTTGTGTTTCACCTCGAGAGTCATGGTTTCTTCAAACCTAATGCCTGCAACCATTGAGCTATTTTTTATAATTTTGATTCTCAGAGAACATGATATAAATTGAATAATGTATTATCTAACCTTTTGCAATTGACTTTTTTTCACTCACTTAATTCCCTGAAGTTCCCACCCTACTTGGGTGTATGTAGAGTTTGCTTTCAATCATAAAATGCAGTTTAAAATCTCAAGAGAAGAACTACAATCTATTCATTTGTCTGTCCATTTCTTTCTCTTCATCTTTCTAGATGTACCAAATTCTTTCTTTTATCATTTACATTGTCTGTACCTTCTTTTTGAGCAAAGTTTTGCAACTATTCAATTCTTTCACTATTACTTCATCTAAAAATATATTGTGTCACCCTCATTTCTGAACATTCTTTCTTGGCATACACATCTAGGTTGTTGGTTGCTTTTTTTAGCACTTGAAAAATATTGTGCTTCTTCCTTCTGACATCTGTTTGAGAATCCACTGACATTTGAATTATTCATTCCCCTATAGATGGTGCATCACTTTTCTGATTGTTTCAAGATTCCTTTCCTTGTGTTTAGCTTTCATCCACATTTGATTATGATGACTCTGGACATAGATGTCTTTGTGTTTACTCTGTTTGTGATTTTATATTCCTAACTTTGCATGCTTCTGTCTTTTGCCAAATTTGGGAGCATTTCAGCCATTGTTTCTGCACATATTTTTTAACACCATAATCTCTTTCCTTCACTCTTGGGTCTTTGATCATTTGATACTTGCCTCATGTGCCTTGAGGTATATTTTTTTCATTTTGTAAAAATTACTTTCTCTTCTTCATACTGACTAATTTATATTAATCTATATTCAAGTTCACACATTCTTTCCTCTATCACATTCTTTCTGCTAATGAGTCACCTATCGAGATTTCTGAGTATATTTGAGTTAATTTCCACTTCATTTTTCCTAATATCATATATTTCTGTTCTGAGATTCTATTTTCTTTATCATTTGTTTCAATGATGCTCATGATTATTTTTTGGAAAAGTTGCTTACTATAACTGCAATATAATTTTGTCCAATAGTTCCAAAATGTGTCATCTTGATAATGTGATTCTATTTATTGTCTTTTTTTTATTCAAGCAGAAATATCTTTTATTTTGATATATAAATAATATTTATTTTATACACAGGATATTCCATATATTATATGAATCTGCTTACTATTAAAATATTCTCATTTAGCAAGGAGTCATTGTGTCTAAGTTCTGAATGTATGTCCAGGCATACTTCTGTTAGTAGTAGACTAAATAAAACTCCACTTAAAATAGATTTATATTTTTGTTCCATTCTGTCATAAGTTAATCTTAAACATATAATAAAACTCTTCCCCATTATCTCTACAGAACCATCTGAGTAGTGAAATAGACACTCCACATTTCTGGAAGGTCAAAGGAGGAATAAGTATTTTCCTTCTAGACTCTGGGAAGCTGGCTAGCTCTTACTGCAAGGTGGGTCTTTGCCTACAAACTTGGCATGGGTGGTGCAAAATTTTGTCACTGCAGAGTGAGTGGCAGTCAGGGATCAGTCCATACACTTGGCTGGATAGGGACATAGCTTCACTACTGCAAGGCAGAGAGGAAAGATAGGACTGTGTCCTCAGGCTCTGCCAATGGAGAGGTCTGCGATGGGAAACCATATCCAAGACCCAGCTTTCTCTGACAAAAGAAAAAAGCAAGCAATCCTTACTGCTGATTTTTAAGCATGTTAAAATAAGACATCTAGAGACAAGTTACAAGTTTGCAGGAAATTTCCATTTTTTAAGAAAAGTTTTTATCTTGTCTTCTTAAGAGAAAATTGAAGATCCTATGTCAATCTGAACAATGCAAAATAAAAGGCAGAAAAAGAACCCAGATGTGAGAAGGAATGCAAATCATCATGCTAAGAAGCTGAGAAAATTACTCAGCAGGATCCAAAAATAATTAGGAACTGAGTGAGCATATTGGTAAAATATTAAAATTACTTTGAAAACTTTTATATGACATCGCATTTAGGAGATATTTTCTTCTTGGACATTATGAGGAAACTTTTCTGAAAGCGGTTGGCAGCTGTTGCAACATTCATTTTTTTAAAAATAAAAGACAATGAAATGTGAGATTTATGTAAAGATAAGTGTTTATACAGACAAAGGTTTCAATGTTTTGGAGTGATATCTATACTAAAATTCTAAGACTAGGACAACTAGAAATTTCAGACCCAAATGATTTTTTTTAAATCTGTATAAAGGTCAAGAAACAAACAAAAAAGTAAAAACAACACCAAACAATCTAATAAAACTTCCAAATATGAGTACCCCTGGGAAGAGTTCTAGAAAAATTTTGCTGTTTTTTTGACTTTTTTTTTTATTTACTTATTGATTCATTGAACACAAATGGAGTACAGCTATTGTTTCAAGGGTTGTACACAAAGTAGAGTCACACCATCTGTGCGTTCATGCATGTACATAGGGCAATGGTATCTGTCACACACTCTGTTATTAATTTTACCCCCC
>JAJEJO010004099.1:105275-138022 GCA_020662805.1 Glaucomys volans
GGTAGATATCAAGGCACATAATTGTTGGAACATATGGAAAGATTATGTTTCATTTCATTAGTAACTGCAAGCTGTCTGAACTAGAAGCTGTACTATTTGTGTAAGAGTTATGTTTATTCTATAGTGTTATTAAGACTCAGTGTTTTCTGTGTTTTGGAGTTTGGTCATTTGAATAGATGAGTAGTGACTACTTGTTGATATTTCATTTTGTGATTCTGTAATAGCATATTATGGTAATCACCTTTTATAGACTGTATTTGGTCTATTCAAACTTGTGCCCATTTTTAAAATGTGCTTGTTCAATGTGGTTGTTAATTTCCTCATTGTTGATTTTTAAGAATGCTCTATGTATTTTGGACAATATTCCATTATCAGATATATTTTTCGAAATATTTTCTCCCAATCTGTTGCTTACCTTTTCCTCCTCTTGAAAAATGGATTTTTTAAATTTAAAAAATCTACATTTCTCTATCCTTACAATGCTATTCTATTTTCATTAAAAACAAATGAATCTATTTTCCATTTATATTTTCATACCCAATATCCCTCACATTATTTTTCTCTAATGATTCTCTCTTCACTCCTCCTTAAATCAAGATTTGTGGAGAAGAGTATCATAAATAAGTCAGAGAGATCTGTACCTTCCCTATTATTTGGAGTCTAAAAACAAAAACAAAACAACAACAACAACAACAAAAAACTATTTGCCATACAATTGTTTCTTGTTAGACTTGAGATAATTTTTAAATTGTTTCAAAATACAGCCATATGTTTAAAAAGGAAATATTTATCCATACTCATTGAAGTATCTTATTTTTGGTTTTATTTGATTTTCAAAATATAAATCTAAGTGGCAAGAACAGTTTTTGAAATGTCATCTGAATGCATTTTAGAGGTCATGCTATATACTATATTAAGATGCATGAAAAGATTTTTTGTAAGCAAATACATGCAAGAATAATTTGTGTGACATTTAATGCCTCCTTGTGCAATAACCCATAGCAATTATTCCACCACAACTACCAATAACTACAGTAAAATGTAAAGGTCTATGTGGTTAATGAACTGCTAAATTAGTGATAGCTTATTTTTCAAAAATTATAAACACTGTTGAAGTTACAAAATGTAAACAGGATTTTCCCAATAAAAGATTCTATCTGAATTTCTACTAGCAAACCTAAAAATGCACGTGGTTAAAATCTGCACTATGAAAGTTTTGTGATACTGTTCCTGCTATTGTGTACCAATCATGGATTTACATCTAGAAAACCATGGAAGGTGATTTGTATTTCTTTAAACACTATTCTCAAATACTTTGTTTCATTAGTTTTATATGGTTTTTCTAATATGATTTGTAAATAGATGAGCATTGTGAAAAAGAAAAAAATGAAACAATTTAAATATGAACTGAGTTATAGATATTGCTTAACTCAACATATTAAGTTACTCATTATTTGTTATTAAAATGTCAACTCTAAAGGAAATACCATATATAGACAGGAGTAGGATGAGAGAAATGATATGAACTGCTGAAACTTTTGCCCATACCAATGTCCTATGCTAAATGGCATTTGTCACCGTATCTATTTTTCTTCAGTGCACACCTCACTTGACCCATTTAAAGCATCTGAAAACCTTGAGCTTTCTCTTATCTTTCACTATCTTTGCTCTTGCTTACTCTTTTTTCCATTAATCTCTTCTCCTCCTCATCTCTGTGAACCCTAATATTGAAGTGTCTCATTGTCACTTGATAATGACTCCTTAGTAAACCTAATTAATGAATTAATTATATCTTGTAGTTATATAAAGCATCCATATACTGATTTTTTTAAAAAGGTAATTCTCCATGGATGTTTTCACCTTTACAGTCCAGAATTTCTGAGAAAAGAGTATTGTCAAACTTGCCTCAGGACGATTAAGGAGTAAACATACATGTGTGGTAGACAGATAATGGCTTCCAAAGATTTTTATTTCCTAATCATGAAAATTCTAAATATGACATAATGCAGGCAAAAAGAGAATTAAAGATGTAATTGAGGTTGTTAAATAATGATCTCAAAATATAGAGATTATTCTTTATTATTTATTTGGTTAAATTCAATATAATCTTGAGTGTTCTTAAATGTATCAGAGGAAAACAGAAAAGTAATCGTCAGAGTAAAAAGAAAAACTTTACCAGCCATTGCAAACTTTAAAGATGTAAAAGCCCATGATCCATGAACCAAGGCATATGGGCAGCCTCTAAAGCAGAAGAGGCAAGAAAATTAATTCTTCCAGAGAGCCTCCAAAAGGGAAGGTAAACCTGCTAATGCTTTGGCTTTTTGCCCAGTGAGAACTGCCTCAGACATTAGAACCATGGAACTATGAGATATTTGTGATTTTAGCCTGTACTGTGTGTTCATTGGTATAGACACAGAGAAAACGAATACACCTTGAAATCTAGAGGTGACATTTTGCTCCAGAAAGATTTAGAGAATTATATCCTCTCAATCCATTGCATCACATTTTATATTGATGAAACCATAAACTCTCCCCTATCTTCTTTCCTCCTGGACTTACATTTGTTTACTTCTACACTTAAGCATTCAATTTCTTCCTCTTTTCATTGAGAGGAGAAGGGGAAGATGAGACAGCTGATGTATACAAGCACTGTCTTAGAATTTGGAGCTTCTCTATATTTGTGCAGTTCTGATACACGTAGAGTGTGACATCATGTTTTTAATGCACAATTCTGTGAGGATTGAGGCTCAAGGATCCCACTTTGAGATCTCGGTGAGTAATAAATGGTCTGTTCTCTGGTCTAGTGACCTCATATTTCCTCTCCTGTATATATGAATGTGAAGACAGTCAGCAGATAGGAAAAGTAAAAAAATCACCATTTTATATTGAAGACCCCAGAGGAACTGCTTTAGTCATATGATAAGAAAGCCAAATATTATCTAAATTTACATAGCAACCCTTGGCTGTTCTCAAGCTCCTTGGCTGCTTCTGTTCTCTACTCAAAATCTTAACATGGAACTTTTTACTCAGTTGCTTTTTCTATCTCTAGCACCACAATTTTGGACAACTAAGAATTAAGGATGAAGATCATCATTGCTAGGTAGATGGATTTTGCCTCTCGACCAGGAATACAGTAATATTTTTTCAGACCCTGAACATTCTACTTATAATATTTAACACTGAATTCTATCATTACATATTTTTATCAGAAATATTTTGCATCTTAAATGCCACTTGTGAGAAAATACACAGTTTAAGAAGAATGTTGGGTAGAAACAACCAAGGTCATGTGTATGACCTCAGCCTTTTATTTACTTTAATTTTCTGTGTCATGATGATTAATACCTATAAAATGAATAATATTATTACTTTTGATAATGAAATCAACGCAGTTTGATCAGAATATGGAAATGCATGACATTTTGTGACAGACATTTTGTCTAGGAGACTTAATTCTTTTCTCTTTCAAAGAGTGTATTACGTTATTTGCATATTTAGTGTAAAGATAATAGGTTTCTCTATGACAAAACTCTTTTGGTAATTTATCCATAATTGAATTGGGCTCTTAGTTGGCATCTCATGTGCATGTGAGTTTATGTAGTTTAGCAACTTTGCATTATATTGCGTGGGTTACTGCTTTACAACATTATGCACCAAGGAGATAAATGTCAAGCTCAAGAAGTTCAGATTCATAATTAAATCATCAGCCGTTCTCCTCATACATGGTGCATAGCAAATGGCCCTTTCACTCTTAACTAATGCAGAGTTACTCTATTTAACTTGACTAGCTTTTTCTTAGCTCCAATATTACTTATCTGATTATAACTTTTGTTTTAAAAAATATTGCAAAAAATGTATTGCATCATGTGTTTCTTTTAAAAGATGTGTGATCATCTTCACTTTCATGATATTTTGAAGGGTTTTGTGGGTATTGCATACTAAAAATGACAGTAGGCTTCAGTTGAATACCACATTATTTTATGGATTATCTAAAAATGGGGAAATAAATGTAAGTTGACAAGTACCAATATCTTTGAAAAGCTATGAAGGAATTGTTTGATATATTCTATGCAAATCTTAGACTCCTGTTAGGTTTCAATATGAGACTGTTCAAATGACTGAAATATTACAACTTCATATTAATCACCTCAGGTTATAGAATATAAGAAATACATAATTATTATCCTTGTGTTAGAGGCTTAAATATTTCAGAGAATTCATAACAACTGATTTTTAAAAAGCATTGATGGTGTCAGCAAACCTATTTTGAAATAAGCTCCTCCTATAATCAAACATTGGGTACATGAAAATAGATTTACAAATTTATGAGTATTATCTAACATAGGAAATTGGGCAATGAAAGCATGAAGGATATAGTGTTCATGTATTGTTTTCTCTACAACCTTTGAGAAACTGCCTTTCTTACTCCATGTAATTAGAGTAAAGCTATCAGTTCCACAGTTCTGCCTTTCATGCCATAAAAATGCATACAAGACCCAAACTGGCTTAAACCTGTACACATCCTATCTCTTTGTAGTGATCATGTTGGGTCGTGGCTAAGTGACTCAAGCAAGAACAAAATCATATTTTTCTGATTGAGTGTTGCAGATACTATGTGCTTGAAGTGACAAAGCATAGTTCTACATTGTGGATTTAATTACCTGATAAGGCAGTATAAAAGAAAGCAGGACTAGTGGAGAGAGATGTATAAGGGTGTGAGAGCATAGGCGCATATGCATACAGATGTATGTATGAATTTGAATGAACCCGGTGTGGTGATATACACCTTTAATCTCAGCTTCTTAGGAATCTAAGGCATGAGGATCATGAGTTCAAATCCATCTTGGGCAACACAGGCATTATAAAAGTTAAATATACAAAAGCTTTCACAAAATTCAACTTAGTCTATTTCCAGAAAAAAAAAAAATTGTTTTGTCAGAGATTATCACTGAATTTTACAGTGATTTGAGGAAAATGTGTAGTTTTTTGTCTAAGAAGGAAAACAATTGTGGAAATTTTACTTTTTCCTCTTAAAAGTAGAGTCATTAGGAGCAAATATAAACTAATCATGTGCATTTTAGGACCAGGTGTTTGTTTAGCTTCCCATTTAATTGCCTACTTTTAAAATTTTTTTCCACTTGAAAGATTTTTTCTTCAAGTGTGCTGTCAAGTGTCCAATGTATTTGCAACTTACATTTGGCTCTTGATTATCTCCTGGGATTAGTATACTATAGATTACCTGTAACAAACCTTGCTTTCAGAATTTATTGACATTGCTATCTTCTCCACTTGCAATTAAGTCATTTCCTGACATTCAGTATGTTTTTCTAGCTAGTAAAGATAGTTTAAAAAGTCAAACTAATTTCTGCCTGCACTTATACAGTGTGAACAACTACCAGTCATCATACTTGAATGAGGTTTTCAATATATGAGGGGATATTATCATCTATCCAAGAGGAACATTTTGTAAATCAAAATGCTTAATTGCCATATTCAATTTCAAATGCCAGAGTGATGCAGTCACTGAAACATAGGATTATAAACAACAAGCTTTATAAAGTCTCCTTTGTATTGTAGGTTTGAGGATAATAGGGACTGCAAAGGGTAGCTAACCACTTTGATTCTTCTCTCAAATCATCTTTGCTAATGAATTGCTGATTTAAAAATATTTAAAGAAACTTTTTTATAATTAGGTACAGAAATTTAATGCAAAGGATAGATACCAAGAAATATTCATTTAGAAATGATCTGGACCTGGGAAGTGTGTGCAGAGGCTCTGATTAGGTGAAAGGGTAGATTTTTCAGGGTGTATGGAGTGTGGCACTAAGTTTCAAATCAGTGGCAGCAGATTCTCCAACTGCTTGGCATCTGAGCTGCTAGAAGGATATGAAGTTGAAGCATGGTACGGCTACTGAGGGGCACCTTCCTTTGGCAGCCTCTGCCTCCTGAAGTCACATCCTAGGAGCAGTGCTGGGCAGTGAACCCAGGGTCTTGCACATGCTAATATCCAATAGAATCCCTAAAGGAAGAAGTCTTATTGAAGGAAGAAGTACCCTGTTGTAATTTATATGGCCAATCTGGCCTTAGCAGACCTCCTGTCTGTTATCTGGTGCCTACCGTATGCATGGCAAGAACTGGATTTACAGGGAATCTCTTTACAAGGTGCCCATTGGTTTTTTCTATGGCAATACATACTGGTCCATTCTTTTTATGACCTGCTTCAGTGTGCAAAGGTATTGAGTCATGGTGAACTCCATGGTACATACCAAGAAGAAGGCAAACATTGCCATTGGTGTCTTCCTGGGAATATAGCTGCTGATTCTACCGGTCACTGTCCCTTTGTATGTTATGAAGCAAACCATCTACGTTTCAGCCCTTAACATCATGACTTGCTATGGTGTTTTGCCCGAGGAGGTGTTGGTGGGGCACATGTTCAATTATTCCTCTCTCTGGTCTTTGGAGTCTTTATGTCCCCAGACTTCCTCACAGCCTCCACCTATGTGCTTATGATCAGAAGGCTCCAATCTTCTGCCATGGATGAACAGTCAGAAAAGAAAAGGCAGAGGGTCATCAAACTCCTTATCTCTGTCCCGTCAGGTTCTTGATCTGCTCCACTCTTAATAACCTTCTGCTCATGGTACATTATTTCCTAATTAAAACCTGAGGTCAGAGGCATGTCTAAGTCCTATACCTTGTAGCTCTCTGTCTACCCACCCTCAAAAGCTGCATCAACCCTTCTCTCTATTACTTTGTTTCACAAGATTTCAGGGATTGTGGACAGAATATTCTCCTTTGTGGAAGAATCTGCATATAAAGCAAATGCAAATATCCCTCACCTCAAATACATTTTCCGGGAAATTCACCTCATACTCTTCAAGTCCAACCAGTGTCAAAACCTCCTATTGAGTTTTCCACCTTCACAGATGGAGTTTTACAGGAGAATGTGAAAACAGCTTACCATTGTGGGGAGGTGGCTGTTATTTCTTAACCAAGCAGGGTTTAGCAAAGGGGATGTATATGCCGCTTCTCCCAGGATTGCTAGAAGCCTCCTTGTTTGCATGAGAATAGTCTTCCACATTAACAAAGATATGTGTCAGAATTCTACTACTCAGATGTTCCCAAAACTAAACTGACAGAGCAAGACATAGAAGGTGATAAAAAGACAGAAACCCAGTTACCTGCAAAAACTATGCCTGGAATGAAGACAGGCATCTGGAACTATTTTCTCTACATCTGGGTCCATCTTAGCCTTGTTAGGGCTTGAGTCTTCAGGGAGCATCAGTATGATCCAGTGATTTTATAAATGAGGAAACTAAAAATGGTAAACGACCTGTTTAAAGTCAGATTTCCAATCAATAGCAGAGAGATTAGGTTGGGCAAGAAAATTCAAAAGTTCAGTGAGCAGCATTCTTGTATAAGTCATTAAAATCATTGGGGATCTTTTTAAAAGTATAGGTTCCTCAGCTTTAGAAAGAAGAGCTCAGACTATGGGAACAGGGACATTTTATAAACCTGTGTGATGTATATGCATGTGAGTTTGAGAGCCAGTGGATTGAGCTTTGCTGCCACTTGACAAGGTACCACAACAATTTCAAAAAAAGAAAAGCTAGTAAGAATATTTTTTACTGGGCATGGGGTCATACACTTGCAATATCAGTGGCTAGGGAGGCTGAAGAGGGAGGATTGCAAGTACAGTGTCATTCTCAGCAACTTGGTGAGGCCTGAGTAATTTGGTGAGACCCTGTCTCAAAATAAAAAAAAAAATAAATTAAAAAGAAAATTTTTAAAGGGGCTGGGAATATTGCTCAGTGGTTAAACACCCCTGGGGTCAATCACTGGTACCAAAATAGAAAAAAAAAAGAAGAAAAAGAAATATTCATCTCTAATATTGATCTGTTTAAAATTCTAAATATTTGCATCTGGCACAGTTAAGATTGAAAACAAAACACACATTAACTCTACTCTCCATTTCATTCACCTGTTTTCTAAGGATTTCATAAGTCTGTGGCTATAAATGAGTCCATGGCATTCATAGCCACTGTTGGTAGCTTGTTTCTAACCTCACTTTCTTCACTCCGAAAATGCGATCCTTGCAATTCCATCCACAGCCTCTTATTTTATTTCCTATCATCTGGAGAGTTGCCCCTATTTGCTCATTTACAAATTCTACAATATGGCTTCACACAGGTCAGGCAAATTGCACAGCAATTATACATTTGCATTTTGCCTGTCTATGTGATCCCTTTTCCAGAGAAATATTACTTCTCCAAAGTATTTGACACCCAGTATTCTTACTCCAAAAGCAGTAAGGCCCAAACAGGCTCACAAATTATCACAGAACTGGAACTGCCTCAAACACATGCAGACACAGGGCATTGGCCTCTATCATGACTAATTACAGCTCCTGAAGTCCTTAAAAACAATATTGATGGCTTCAATTTACGTAAGTAGATGCTCTATAAAAGCTAATAACATGTAATTACATATACATAAATGTATATATATATGTGTGTGTATGAGTTTATACACGTGCAGAAAAGTAATACATAAATGTGTGTATATCTTAATATGTACAAAAATAAACAGTAAAATATGTTAAGGGCATAATTGGTGATGGACATTATATTTTAAATAGTATTGAGGATTGGCAAATTTTTAAAAAATAATTGTTTTCACAAGGACTTGAAAAAACCAAAAGACTTATGTAAGTGGATAGAAATTTTTAAAAGAATATGAATGTAACAACATTAGTTAAGGCGGGGAAAATTTCTCATGCTTCAATATCTAGTGCAACTATTTTTAGTGCTGGTATATGATAGCAGAATCCTGAATTTGAATAAATGATTCTTTGACCTGATCCTCTCTCTCTGTGTTCTCTTTCTCTCTCTCACTCCCCACCCCTCTCTCTCTCACCTCTCTCTTATTTTCCTACATCCTTTACTCTCCCTGAACATATATTTCATCCCCTTTAGCACAACAAATATCTACCCCTCGTTGTCTATCATTCTTCCTAATGGAAGTAGTTATTTCCTATAAAGATAACTGTATCAAAAACTTTTTTGCCAATGTGTTTAACATTCTGTATTTTGTGAGTTACTATCATCCAACCTTCAAAGCCCTAAATCCTACTAGAAAAACTCACTTATCATTTACTATCAGGTGTCAAGGCCTAGCAATTATGTCTTACTCTCACCCCCACCTCCAGGCCAGAGGCTCTGCCCACACCTCCTCCTTCCTTTTTCATTAAGGATATGGGATACTGGCATCTGGGTAGCCCCTTTCAGTCTGTTTCCTGCCTTAGAGTTTTAGAAGTTGACCATCTCTCTTTCAATTTGCCTTTTCTCTATCCCTTTCAGAGACATTTGGCAAATTTGATGGTATAAGATTCTCATAAATGCTTGCAAAAGATAGCTTATAATAACATGTTCACAAAATACAAAGAAACACATGCTATTTCGAGATTTAATACTCACTCTTTATTTGAAGAAATCCAGAATAAAAATCTATGGGCATAGTGGTTTCTTGTTTGTTTGTTTTGTTTTGTTTGGGGCATAGTGTCCTTTAAAAAAAAAAAAAAAAGTAGGCATCATGGATACAAGAAATATGCGCATCTTTCCAAATTAAAAGAGAAGTTTTTCTAACTTGATTGCAGTAGCGGCTATGACCCTTTGCCCTTTCGTCTCTGTATATTATTTGGTACATAACTTTACAACGTCATTTGTAATGGACCAGGTTTGCTACAATATACGTGGACTCCAAATTCAGTCATTTGATTCACTTTGAAAGATTAACAAGCTGAAGAAGATCATTTGATTATTTCTGCTCCTGCTCTTGCCCTCTGCTATCAAAATTATGAGAATTTGCCTAGGTTAGCCAAGGACCAGTAATATATGGACCAGTCCTGAGTCCCACATGTCTTAGCCAAAGCCACCAAATATCAATAAAATTTTAACCAACATCCAGAAGACAAAGCCTCCTAGCTAATCATGCTTACATTAGCTAAACACTCCTTAAAATCCTGGGCTAATAATGTGTTGCTTTATTTCACTAAGATTTCAGGATTGTTATGCAGCATAATTGTGGACATACCTAATCAATGACTAAGGTAAGGATATGTGATTATATAAAATATTTTAATATATGAAACTTCTCTTAAGTACACTAATCCATTTTTAGAATTAGAACTAGTATTTAGAACTCTTAGGTATTAAAATATCTATACCTCCATAGGCATATGGATTAAAATAGCAAACAGGATTACTTTCCTACTTCTTCCTTGGAATCCTGGGAAAGTCTAACAACATGAAAAAGGTCTGGGATATACCAAGGGGTCAGGAAAGAACAGGATAGAAAGAGCCTCAAAGCCTACATATACCCTACACACTCTTCTCTTGCCACATACCCATGAACCAAAATAGAACCTTGGATGAAGGAAGTCCAAGTATAAACTAACAAGAAGCTGAGTAAATCTATCAATGAATTAAATCAGAAGTGTTTGTTAGGGCATGGTGGGTCATACCTGTAATCCCAAAGGCTCAGGAGGTTGAGGAAGGAGGATTGCAAGACCAAAGGCAGCCTCGGCAACTTAGCAAGGCCCTAAGCAACTTCATGAATCCCTGTTTTTAAAAAAAGAGAGAAAAAAAGGATTGGGAAAGTGACTCAGTAGTTAAATGCCCCTGGGTTCAATCTCTGGTACCCCTTCACCAAAAGTGATTGTTTCTTTAAATAGATCTGCATAGGTGTGGTGATTGTTTTCTGAGAACTGAATAAGAATAAGAAATTGTAAGGAAAGTGTATAGTTAGAAAAATGTATTTCTGCATATATGAGTTAATGCTTTAAAATTGAAAACAACTTCAAGAATAAATAATATATTACATATTTAATGATATTTATTATTTTCATATGATGAACAGCTTTTACACTAATACCTCTATAGAGATGTTTGGATTGGAAACAAACTCAAGAAAAGCAATATAAATTTAGAGAATAATAGAATATTTTCCATTACTAGAGCATACACTTCGGTACAACATTCCTCTTTACCTGTTTTTCTTAATGAAACAACAATTTAGTTCACAAAAATACTGATCATTCATTTCAGTTTTGTTATCTATGTATGGCAGTGATAATATGGTATAATTTTACAAGCATTTAAAATGTGTATAGAGATATAAAATTAGGCTTTGATTTCTCAAAGTCCAGGGTGCCTTTCTTAGTGATACTCATGTTGGACATGGCAGAACCACAGTTCTCTGGTTTTTAATGAGAACTAACACAAAGTTACAGTTGTCCCAGAGGAGCCCTGAATCGATTTTCTTTTTTTTCTCCTAGAGTCTCACTTTTGTAACTACAAAAAGTTACTGCTAGCAAAGCAACTCTAAGAAAATATTACAAACCATTAAACAAAAAGTGTCCCTGAGCTTTTATTTTTCTATAGAGGTAATGTGAAAATTGAGTTCGAATTGCATAAGTCAAATAGCCAGATCTGTCACAGAGCTTAAACAATTAGATGAAAATAGAAAACACACATAAATATCTCACAACTTCAGATCAACAAATACATGAACTTTCTGTCCATTAACCTGGGAAATGAGAATGAGTCAAGAATAAACAGAAAGCATCTAGGTATTACTTATTTGATATGTACTTACTGTTTACTTTCTATGTGCCAGATCTAGACTCTGGGGATACAGAAATGAGTTTTTGTTGTTACTGTTTGTACTGAGGATTGAGTCCAGGGTGCTTTCCCACTGAGATACATCTCCAGTCCCTTTTTAACTTTTCTTTTGATATAGGATCTTGCTGAATTGCTTAGGGCTTTGCCAAAGTGCTGAGAATAGCCTCAAACTTGTGATCCTCCCACCTCAGCCTTCCAAATCACTGGGATTACAGGTAAGCGCCACCATCCCCAGAAGAAACAGATTTTTTAAAAAGACAATACTTTGTTCTTTTGTATATTACAGTATAGCAAATGTTTTCTCTCTTTATTTTTCTCTGTTTTCTTATCTATTCCATTATATTAAAGACCAGTGATGGGGCAATATTATACTTGTACATCAATCTACTTTAATTAATAGGGCAGATTTTTGCCCTCATAATACTGACAGTTTGGCATACTTGCATGGTATATAGAGTTGCAAAAAGATAACTGATTTTTCCTTTCCAAAATATTGTTGCTTAAGCTTTGAATCAGATTTGTTAAATACATTTAATTAATGAATCTAAAATTCTTAATTGTGAAAGTGGCATGAGTGTTGCTAAGTGGAAATATTGTTAGTCTATAGTAACTCTCTAATACACCTGCAATTTTACATCCATATGAAAATAATAACCTCTTTTGAATCCCATATTACCTATAATATGACTTGGTATTTGTACTTTTAAGAGAAACACTAATAGTTAAAATAATTCAATTCTCTGTTTTGAGGACAGGAAACCTACTGCTATTCATGAAATCTCTTCTGCCGAATTATCCACTTAATTGCATCCACTGGACGGATAGGACTGTTAAGGCACAAAGAAATGCATTTAGGGAAGTCTTGACCCTGAGCCAGTTAGAAAATCACTTCTTGTTTCCTGTTCCTTCCACCGTGTGCATGGACAGTTGACCGACTTTTACTTAGAGTCTTCAAAATCGTTGCAGCTATCATCAGTTCACAAATTGCTCTTTTTCCCACAGCAAAGACAAGTTCATTTTCTGCAAGTTTGCAGAGACTCTTCACTGGAATATAAAGTGGGGTTGTCAGAGGGGGAAAAAAAATCATGCTTTTCCATCAATCAGATTCAATAGAAAATGAAGTCTACTGTAAAATTGTGCTTCTGTCATTCAAGGTCAAGGGATAGTTAAATAACATCACTCAAAGGATTCTGAAGCAAGTCTTCTCCCCTCTCCCTGTTCCAGAATCTATGAGATTGCTTCTTCCTCTTAATGCACTTTACCTAGGAAAGTGGGAGCAGAGCAATGTCATAAAGGAAAGTTTTATTACTTAACAAGCAAATTGCATTTTCATGCTAGAGTATATATATATTCCTAGCTTGGTCTCAAGTTTTCAATTGCCCTCCACCCATCTCAATGTTCTCTGTTTCTCCCCTACTCTGTTCTGGGACCCTGACATTTACATTCTGTATGGCTCTCTTGTCCTCTGAGTTTTGTTGTGATACAGTCATGGAAGAACATTAGGATGTTGTTCAAAGGAGCAATGAGGGATGAGTATTTTGTGTCAGCTGCATTAAAGATGAACCCAAAGTAGAGTGCTGAACCTTTTGGGAGATTCTACAGCTATTATTCTATCTATTCAAGCTGAGAGTGAAAAGAGTGTAACCATCTGAGACTGAAGAGCTACCTGAAGTATTAGTGTTCTGAGGCTAAAAGTGCCAAGGTATCAGAAGAACATTTTTTATTGCTCTCAGTTCACTGTGGTTCCTCAGGTAAAGAGTACTTCCGAACAACTCATGATCTCTTGCTGTAAGGATGATTTTAAAACCTGGTACCACCACAAAGGATATACATAGAAGAAAGAGAGAGTCCATACTTTCAACTGTCTTGTACAACAATGAATTCTTTTAGAAAATAAAATAAGGAAAAGAAAAGACACACTGGCTAAATCATTTTTAATTCTACACCATGACATTTAAAGAAATCTAGTGAAAAGTTTTCAGTTTTAATTTTATTTATTACCCTTTTTATTATGGTAAGAACACATAATATGAGCTATTCCCTCAATAAATTTTAAGTATTGTTCATTACAAAGGCAATACTGTAGAGCAGATCTCTAGAGGGTTTCCGTCCTCATTAACTAGAACTTTATGGCTCTGGAGGAACAACTCCTATTCCTCCTCACTGTGTTCCCTGTAAACCACCATTCTTCTTTTTGCTTCTATGAGTTTAACTATTTAAAACATCTCACAAATGGTAGCATGCAGTATTTGTCTTTCCTTGACTGGCTTACTTCACTTAACATAATGTCTTCCAGACACACCTATGTTGTCACATATGACTGGATGTTCTTTGGTTTTTTAAGATCAAACAAAATTCTGTTGTAAATACTCCATTTTCTTTATTTATCATTTCTTGGGATATTTCAATTGTTTGAACAACTTAGCTATTGTAAATCATGTTACAATGGAGGTTGACTTGTAAATATCTCAAGGTCCTAATTTTAATTATTTGGGCTAGATATTGATATGTGAAATTACTGGATCACACAGTCATTCTATTTTTAATCATTTGAGGAAACTTTACACTGTCTTTCATAGCTGAACCATTTTATACTTACAACAGTTCATAAAGTTTCCTGTTTTTCCATAGACTCAACAACATGTTTTATTTTCTGAATTTTTTGTTTGTTTCAATAATCACTATCCTAACACATATAAGGTGAAACCACTGGAGTTTTATTGGATTTCCTTGGTGACTTGTAATGTTGAGAAATTTTTCATATGGCTATTGGACATTCATGTATCTTATTTTGACAAATAATAATCTAAGTTGTTGGACTGTTCTTTAATTGCATTATGGGATTGGCTTAGATAATTTTTTTTTTTTACTTTTGAGTTGTAGGCCTTTCTTACATGATTTGAGTATTAAATCCTTATAAATAAATGACATACAAATACTCTCCCATTTATAGATAGTCTTTACATTCTGTTCGTTATATTTTTTGCTGAGTGGGAGATTTTTATTTTAATATAGTACCATTTGTCAGTTTTGCTTTTGTTGCTTGTGGTTTCATTTATCATAGTCAAGAAATCATTGTCAAGATCAGTGCCTAGAAATTTTACATTTTCATCTAGGAGTTTTCTAGTTCAGGTCTTAAATTTAAGTCTTTAATCCATTTACTTAGTTTTTGTGTTATGTGTACGATGAAGTTTCAATTTAATTATTTTTCATGTTGTTAACCAGTTTTTCCAATATTATTTCTTGAAGACACCCTAAATTTTCATGTTGTGTTTATCATTAGCACTATTTGCATGACTTACTTATTTTATATTCATGGATTTATTTCTAATATCCCCATTCTATCCCACTGATCAATATTTCTGTCTTTATAATAGTAGCATACTGTTTTAATTGTTGTATCTTTGTTATATGTTTTGAAATTCAAAAGTGTGACTGTTTACCTTCTTTTTAATCAAGTTGTTTAGACTATTAATACTGTGATTCCTTATGAATTTTAGAATTGACTTTTCTATTTATATAAATACTAAATGCTATTGGAAATTTGATAGGATTTACCCTTGGATTTGTAGATCATTTTGGGTAGTATGGACATTTTAACAGTATTAATTTTTCCAATCCATGAATACAGAATATCTTTTCATTAATTTATAACTTGAAAATTTCTTCCTTCAGTATGCCATAGTTGTACATTGTATGTGACCCTTCTTAAATACATTTCTAAGTATTTTATCCCTTTTTTACCCTATTTAAAATAGGTTTTTATATTTCAATTGGTTATCATTTGTTTATTTAAAAAAGAAATGAAGAAAACAGTGTATTTTACATGTTGGTCTAGTATCTTGCACATTTACTGAACTAGTTTATTGCTATTATCAGTGTTTGGGTGAAATCCTTAGTTTTCTTAACATATGTATGAACATGTTATTTATGAGGAATGACACTTTTATTTCTTACTTCCTAGTTGGGATGTATTTTATTTCTTTTTCTTGTCTAATTGTTCTGTCTAGGACTTCCAGTAATACGTTGAATAGAAGTGCAAGTACAAACATCTTTGTTTTTCTTCTGATTTTAGAAAAAAAAATCATTTTTAGTTCTTCTCTTTTGAGTATGATAATAGCTGTAGACTTTTCATATATGGCCCTATTCTTTTGAGACAACTGCTTTATCAATTTTGTTGAAAGATTTTAGCATGAGAGAGTGTCAAACTTTGTCAAGTGGTTTTTCTGCATCTTAAGAGGATCATGCTATTTTTTTCCTTTTATTTTGTCAAAGATGTATATTACATTAATTAATATTTGTATGATTAGCCATCTTTGTATCTCAGGGACAAATTGTATTTCATCATAATGTATACTTTAAATGTGCTGTGTAATTTAGTTAACTAGTGAATGAAAATGCGACGCAGATGGGCAACGCAGAAACCGGGTGAGGAGATACACACACAGGAAATTTTATTTGCCAGTCAGGGTCTGACAATGGCCATCACTCGAGGAAAGTAAGAGTGACAGAAAGAACTTAGCTCTGGGGTATCTTATAGGGCATTTTGGATGGCTTGTGTGTGGTCTAATGAGCTCCTAAGAGCTTCTTGCATAAGAACTTTCGATGGGCTGACGGGACAAGTAAGGGGATGTTCCAATGGGGTGGTTAATGAGAGATGGGAAGGGGAAGTTACATTTTAACAACTGTTTTCTTTGCAAGTGCCCCTCTAGGGCCAGAAAGCCAAATTCTTATGGTAAAAATTTAAAATGGCTGTATAAATGCGAAATCTTGGACCAAATAACTAGTATTTTGGTATTTATGTATTCATGTTCATCAGCCTACAAGTTTCTTTCCTGGTAGTATCTTTGTCTGGATTTAGTATTAGAGTAATGTTGGTTTCATAAAATTGGTTCAGAAGAATTCCTTCCTTGTTAGTATTTTGGGAGAGCTTGGGAAGCAATGTCATTAATAACTGTTTAAATATTTGGTAGAACTCACAATTAAAGTCATTCAATGTTGAAGTTAGTTTTCTTTGTTGAGGAGTTTAGAATACTCAATCTTCTTCATAGCTCTCTGCATTCTTTTCTCCTTCCTTCCTTCCTCTTCCTTCCTTCCTTCCTTCCTTCCTTCCTTCCTTCCTTCCTTCCTTCCTTCCTTCCTTCCTTCCTTCCTTTCTCTTTCTCTCTCTTAGAACAAAGTAACAGGATACATTAGAGTAATAGAAATAAAAAAATCAGAGCCCCAATGGGAAGGTGTCCCAAGAGAGGGATACCCTCTCTCCTTCTCTTCATATTTTTCATATTCATATTCAGTTTTGGTAGGTTTCATGATTTTCTAGTTTCTACAATTGTTGGCTTATAATTTTTTTTTCATAGTTTAGTGAATTGTCTATTATTCATTTAAGATCTCTCAATGCCCTGATGAGCAGTAAATATACATTTATGAATGCTATATCCTCCTGATAACCTCACCTTTTATCATTATGTAATATCAGTTTTTGACCATTGTGACATTTTTTGATTGAAAGTCTGTTTTTGTCGAAGTATACCCATCTCTACTTTATTTTGGTTACCATTTGTATAGAATTTCTTTTCTATCCCTTCGCATTTAGTCTGTGCGCCCTTAAATCTGCACTGAGTATTGATGGGCAGCATATCACTTCATATTTTTAATGTTTTTAACTATTTCATGCCTTTCCATTTGAGTCATTTAATTAATTTGATTGTGAAGTAACCACTATTGGTATGAAAGTACTTACTTTTACTGTTTGTTTTCTTTTTATCTCTGGTTCTTTAATCTCTCTTTACTTTTTTCTTTCTGTGTGTTCTTTTGTGTTAAGTGACTTTTTCTTTGTAGTGACAGGCTTTTCCCCCCTCATTTCTTCTTGTGTATCTTATTTAAGTTTGTTCTGTCATTACGATAGACTTGTATAAAACATTGTATAGTTATACTAAAGAGATAATATATCAAAGGTATTCAAATTCTATACCCTTCCTTCCTTGCACATACTTCATATCACTAATGTGACATCTTGCATTTTTAAAATATTTTCTTCCTTAATATAATTTTAGTTTTCAGTTTCACTTTTTAATTTTATACCAGAATGAAGTGGTATTTTACACCACTACCACAATATTTTTCAACTATCGAAATGTTTACCTTTACGACCTTATTTATATGCATTTGTGTTACTGTTTCAGCTTATATAACTTCTTTGTTCCTATATGATGCATTGACAATATTTCTCAATTTTTTTTATTTTCCTTTACATTTTGTGTATTTATTCATTAATAAGAAACAAAAACAGAAACAAAACAATAGCCACCCTCTCTTCTAGTCTTCACAATTTGACCTTGCTGCAAAAGACACCAATCAGCTGAGTCAGAGATTATGGATCTCTCTACCTTCTCCATTTATATATAAATGCACATTCCTAGAGTGATTTGTTGCTTCGCTTTCTCGGGAGTTTGTAATCTTTGTCTGTCTGGTATGCATTGGTCTTCTGGAGTAGCAACATGCAGAAGATCTGTTCTTGTATGTGTGCATGGAGGGGGTAGGGGTTAATGGTCTCCTGGGAATTCATCGATACGCTGAGATGGGTAAGAATGAAATCAGTTCCTGGGGCAGACAGTAAAAAGACTGGACATTTGATACATGTGCTAGTCGTCTTCTCCTCTCCAAAGATAAGTTACTGGGAATTTCCCAGATTCCATTATACAGAACTGAGAGAAAGTCTATGATAGACAAGTGTGTACTATCCATAATTTTCCCTCTGCTCTGAGCAGCCCCTAGATATCCAGAGTATGCCAAGTCTTGCTGATACCACCCTTTACTGGTGATGAGCTCTGCTTCCTCATGTGTTGAAGTATAACGCCAGAGAAGTGCGTCAAGACAAGCATATTAAGCAGGTTTTATTTAAAAGTAGTAACACAAATTTTCCAAGGAGGGAGAAGTGGACCATGGCTAATGTTCTAGAATTCCCGAGAAATGAGCATACCCTACATCTTTTACGGGTTAGGGTCTCCTTTGTTCTGTTCTTTCCTCCAACCCTTATCTATCTCTCCCTCCTGCCTATGTGACAAGGCCCTGGTGACACAGCAAAACAGTGAGATGCAAAAACTGAGAAGTGGATGGGCAGGGGGAGGGCCAAAGTGAGAGCAGGTAAGGGCTCAGGGGGCATTATTTGGTAATCAATGGGCTCCGGAGATCCTTGACATTCCATTTTCCCAAGGGCAGTCTCCAACTTCCAGATGCAGATGGCTTTCATGGCCTCCATTTTCTTGATTTGACCTGATTTCTTGTTTCTACACCAACTGCCTGTCCGCAATTCTGGTTTCATTGTCACTGCCAATAAACACCTCACACAAAGACCTGTCCCTTGGGTGGCCTCCCCAAGAGTTGGAAAATTACATGAATACTCCAAGCCTTTCCCTTCCCCAGGAATTATCTAGGAGCTTAGGATACACTCCCAATCATGTGGCATTGTACTGGGGGGATCTGTCCTGACCAGTGAATGAATACCAGTTCAAGTTCTTGCCATCTCCTGTTGTTCTTAGGCTTGTATCCTATTTGTAATCTTATCAGCACCCGAGAGAGTCAAGAAAGAACTCAGTCCCTATGACACCCCTGAAAATTTGAAACACATGGACTCATTCATGGTCTCAATCTTCTCCAGGGAGAAACTGGGATATGAGCTTCTTCTAGCTAACCCTGTACTGAGCCAGGAGAATAGGCTCTGACAAATCTACATGTGCAAGTAAAAAGTACCATCTTCGTTCTCCTCATTTCCAACATGGAGTCTTTGTTCTCAGTGCTCAGATTCAGTAAGACAGAAACATCTCTTGGGTCACCTGCAGAAAGTCAGAATGTTTGACATATCTACCAGTCTTTTCCTTAGCTCTTCAAGGAAAAGTTTTATCTGGGGCTTTCCTCCTATAACAGTATGCTCTGCAAGGGGATGGGGATACAGTGACAGGGTGCTTTGAATTTTCCCATCAGCTTTGGTGCCTTTGTGCTCCACCTCTGGTGCAGGAGTCTTGGAATTCATTTCTAGATTTCTCACAAAGGGGATTATTTTATGTATTGTTGTTGAATTGTTGCATCCATCTGGGAAAAGAATGTCTCTATTCTACTTTCTTGTTGAAAGCTTTCTGCAAACTTATTTTTAAGGCCTATTTGCTGTTAATGAAATTCCACTCATTTCTGATGTATTTCATTATATAGGGTATGCTTTTTATTACCTAGTGTATATCTTTTTAATAAAAAGGGCAAAAAGTAAATAAGTGATGATGATAATAATTATTTGGCAATTATTATAATCATCTGTCATCCTACTTAAGATTTATCTTCAAATATTAACTAAAAGAACTAAGAAGATGGTTATTCCAGCTACAGCCATAAAGCTAAAGAAAGTGAATGTGGTAGGAAGAGACAGCAGTCTTGGCAAGCTTGAGATGAAATAACCTAAATGGCCATTTTGATAATGTATATTCTGATTTAAACAGGTTAGAATCTGCTGTTATTTCTACAAAACACAGGTAGGTCATTTACTTTAGAAGAAGATGGATGTCTTTGCTTCAGGATCTGGCCCAGATAATATCTTTAAGGTTCTAATAATAATCATTATGATGATATTTTATGCATGGTGTCCTTGTTTGTTGTAAATAATTAATATGAATGTATTTAACAAAGATATGTAATTGAATATTGATATGGTAACATTTACACAAGGCAAGACTTCATAGTTTAATGTTTATTAAAGTAATTAAAATTTATTTTTTTAGAAAGTGTTTGATAAGCTCATAAAGAAAGAATTTGGCAAAATTTTTTAAAGTTATCATGGATATTTTCTATATTAAAGTTTTAAAATATTTCAAGAACTGGAAACAAAACATTTTATAGAAAACACAATTATATGCATTTAATTTCTCTTTCAACAATATAACTCACTCTTGTTTGGTAGTCTTATTATATAGCAATGGATGTAGCCTGTGCTGACAATACACGACACTAGCACCTCTTTCTTTGCAAACGCAATCAGAACCCTGACATAAACTCTCGCTGAATGATTTCTTACTTTAATAAATATTGCCTTTCCCATGCAGGCCTTTGCAAATAAATGCAGATATGTCATTTGTATTATTGCTTTCGGAGAGGTTGTACGGAAACAAAGAAACAACTTTCTTTCATCAAAGAAAATAAATAGTACAAAAAGTGCTGGTTTGTAAAAAAAAATTTTAGAAAATGTTTTTTACCATTTAGAATTTTTTTTTTGAAATAAAAACAGATGCTTTGTAATTTACATGGGCACCAGTAACCACTCTCTTCTTCTGCTTTCATTATCAGAGTTTCCATAGGTATGATAATTCTTCTCTCTTTCAGTCCTTAAACTTATGTGCCTTATTTTACCTTAAAATCTCTTGAGTTAAACAAAACATGGAAAGAAATGTCTCATCTAATGCCATTCCTTGAGTTACATTACAATAATACGCACACAATAAAGCAGTTTGCTTACCAAGCCATGAAAACTGCTGCTGAGCTAGAAATACAAATGTTCTCCTTGATTGAGTTTTAATGAAGATAGATATATACATCTGCAAACGCAGAGAGGGAAAGGGAGAAGGGGAAGGCTGAACATAGACTGCAAGTGAGTGCATTTACGAGCAAGCAGAACCTGCAGGCTCTCTGTCTGATAGGATTGTGACTCCTGAGTTTGAATGTAAGTGAGGTCCTAGTTTTCTAGGGCAGCTTTTCCTGCCATTCTAATTTCCTATCTTGCCTTCTTTTCAGGCTAGCATAAAGCTTTCAAACTAAACCCTCTTTTCCTGATTTTTCTGGTCTAATTATAACAGCCTTTTCTCAGCAATGAACATCAGTGTTATACTCCGTGAAATTGCCTTGTGTTTTAAAGTGTAGCAGTTGCCACCCGTATTCACTTTCTCCATTTCACTTAGCCAAATGCAGCTATTCTTGTCTTTGCAGACTGCCTACATCCCCCTGACCAGGAATAGATAGATTTAGATTCAGGGCTTCATCAATACAGCAACTTCACTGGCTTTTAAATCTGAAGATGTGCACTTAAAACAGTGCATGAGCCTGACAGCCAAATACAAAATTGTTTCTGTTCTGTAAAGTGATATTTCTGTACACCTTCCCCACACATATACATCTGCACAAATGGATACATGTATATATTTCACTACCTTAGGTCATTTTAGAATTTTCTTTACTTGGCTCAAAATCTCTGCTAAAGTATATTTATCGATATCATTAAAAGTCCTTAAAAGAGGGAATAACAATATAATTGTTAAGACTGATAACTTTTATCTTTAGCATTTTCTAATTTTTTTTCTTGATAATCTAATTTTCTTCCCCACAGTTCACTGAGGCTATAAACTTTAAGTGAAGTGGAAGGGCAGGGTGATCAAAATACAGAATACTGAAAAGGTTGAAGTAGTAAAGCACCTTTCCCAGGATATATGACACATTAAGATTTTGGTATTTTATGTTAGTGAAGAGATTACATTAGGAAAGGAAAATGGCACAACAAAAAGTATTTTTAAATGACTATTTCATGAGGATTCTATATTAGAAAATGAACCTTTTTCTTTAAGTCTCAACTTGAGTAGTATTTTAGTCATAATGTTAAGTCTAATTTAAGCAACCTAATATATATATGATTTATTAGTTAACTTTGTATATGTATAGTATTTATCTCAAACATTACTATAGAACTCATTAAGACTTCAAAGAGATTTTTACCCGAGTGACAGTTCTTTCTGAAAATTTGTGTGGAAGTTTTATCTCACTTATTGCAGTTACCTTCTCTAAGTCTAAGATGAAAACCATCACAGGCGAGGTTACTCAGTTCTCTCAATGACTGTCAGCAGAAGACTTCTGATGAGTGTGAAATTTGAATATAGGGGTTTGTCTAATTGTTTTTTTCCCAATATGACAATTACTGCAATATCAGGACAAATGTTTATGGCAAGTTGCAACTGAGGTGCACATTAATTCATTCAAAAACATTATTTTGGCATCAAAATTTCCTCTGAGATTTTGTTCTAGAGCAGCAGTTCTTGAAATGTGAAGCTTGGTTACAATTCAGGAGTTCAGAAGGTGAAAAATATTCATACTAATTCTGTGATGGTAGCTACCTTTTCCATTCTTATTATCTCAGAAGCATAAGGTAAAGCCTTCCAGGAGATATAATATATAAACACAAATAATGAGAATCCAGTCATTTCTCGCAAGTCAGATGTTAAAGAAATGTACAAAAATATAAAGTTGCTTTATTTACTAAACATTTTGCTTTGAAAAATGTAATCTTTTAAATAAGCTACTTTGATTAATATTATAGCTATTTCAAATTAATTAATGTTGAGGATAAACAGAGCACCTAGCAGAAATAACTGATAAACAGTATGTTTTGTTGCCCTGACTCACTTCCAGCTATTCTTCTGAGATGCAGAAGATCCATGATTATACCTTTTTAAAAGTTTTTGTTATTCTCTTACTTATCTGTTATGTGATCATACATGTATAAAAACTTAACCACAGATAAAGGACTTTAAATGTAACTTTGCATGATTGTATAGTTTCTCAAGTCGACAAACTCTCCCCATTTATCTTGCCCAGTTGTGTAATTAAAAAATGTTGTAATGTACATATCTAAGACCCTTAAAATAAATCTATGCTTATACTTACTTTTTGGAGGAGTGTGGGCGGTGTACCTGGGATTGAACTCTGGGGCACTCGACCACTAAGCCACATCCCCAGCCTTAGTTTGTGTTTTATTTAGAGACAGAGTATCACTGAGTTGCTTAGCGCCTCACTTTTTACTGAGGCTAGTTTTGAACTGGAAATCCTCCTGCCTCAGCCTCTGGAGCCACTGGGATTGCAGGTGATATACTCACTCCTATGCAACTGTCTTATATGTACTATACTAAAAGACATTATCTATCCACATTGTATTAAACAAACTGTATCACTCCAAGTGTCCTTTTTTTGTCATTTTCTGTTTGTTTCTTTTCTTTTCTTTTTGCTTTAAAATTGAGCTGATATGCTTTTTCTCAAAAGGATTGCTTCATAAGGTCTAACAGGGCATATTTACCCTAGGCTTGGGGTACAGACTACTTTGGTTGGAAGTTCAACTGTCACACTTCACTTATTTGACTTTGGGTAAAATTTTAAAATCACTTGATATCTGTTTTTTTTTTTTTTTCATCAACAAAAAGGGATAATGATGGGTTAAAGTACAAAATGTTTGCATAAACCTACTGGCACAAAATTTTCAGCAAACATTTGCTGTGATTTCCTTGTTTTATTGTTAAGCTCCAATACTTGATAATCTTCACTTCTTCCACTGAAACTCTCATAGTATTTTGATGTAATCATTTAACCTAACATATGCATTAGACTTTTCTCTATAAATGTATTTTAAAAAATCATTCATGAAACAGAATCTGACTATATAAGGCCAATTGGTACTGGATTCTTTAATTAATATCATTATTTTAGTGTTTTAACTTTCAGTTCTTAGATTGTTATTTAACCTGACATGCAAGTGATATTTTGTTATTTATTTTTTAAACATGTAAACAGATTTCAATCTAGATATATTTAAACAAAAGAGTAAATAACTATAGCAAATCAAATAAAGTCAAACATTATCCAAGTGTGAAACAATTATATGTGAAAATTTTAGTTCATTTGTAGAAGGTATGAAACTATCACTAATAAGGTTTGCTTTTTAAACATAGTGAATTGAAAATTTAAAATTTACAAAGGTCTCTAAAAAGGCAAATTTGGGTATACACTTTATTGATAATCATGCCATTAATCATTCACAAATGCCAACCTCAAAATAAAAATCAGCATCATTTATTTACTCTATTATTTTTAATAATTTGTTTGTTTTAAACTAAGGTGAGGTGGACAAGTAGGCAATTTTTACAGGAAGAACTTTTGACTGAGAACTGGCCTAATGTCTTTGAGGCTAAACCATGCTGTGTTCAAAAAATACGTATTTTACTTTTATACTTTTATATCTTTACATTGGGAATGTGATAATGGATTCTGTTATATAGGTTCAGACAGACAGATAGGACATTGCTCATACATGATCCTAAGCTCCTTCAACTATTCAATTTGTTTCTTAAATACCGATTTCTCAGAGGACTTATTGAGACTCTGTTCATAGAAGCTACCTCCCATAGTCTGTCTATTGTCCTGACTTACATATTTTTTCACTGCAATTTCAATTAATAAAAAATCACATTCCTTATTTTCTTGTTTATTACATTTATTACATAATTTGCATCTATGTTCATTAGGGATATTGGTCTGAAATTTTCTTTCCTTGATGTGTCCTTCTCTGGTTTTAGTATCAGAGTGATATTAGCTTCATAGAATGAGTCTGGAAGGGTTCCCTCCTCCTCTATTTCATGAAATACTTTGAGGAGTATTGGAATGAGCTCTTATTGAAGGTCTTATAGAACTCGGCTGTGAATCCATCTGGTCCTGGACTTTTCTTTGTTGGTAGGCTTTTGATGACTTCTTCTATTTCTTTACTTGAAATTGATCTATTTAAGTTGTGTATGTCCTCCAGATTCAGTTTGGGTGGCTCATATGCCTCTAGGAACCTGTTGATGTCTTCCAGGTTTTCTATTTTGTTGGAGTATAAATTTTCAAAGTAGCTTCTAATTATGTTTTGTATTTCAATAGTGTCTGTTGTAAAATTTCCATTTCCATCACGAATTTTAGTAATTTGGATTTTCTCTCTTCTTCTCTTCGTTAGCATGGCTAAGGGTTTATCAATTTTGTTTCTTTTTTCAAAGAACCAACTTTTTGTTTTGTCAATTTTTTGAATTGTTTCTTTTGTTTCAATTTTGTTGATTTCAGCTCTGATTTTGATTATTTCCTGTCTTCTACTTTTGGTGATGATCTGTTCCTTTTTTTCTAGGGCTTTGAGCTGTAATGTAAGGTCATTGATTTGTTGACTTTTCATTCTATTTTATTAAATGCACTCCATGCAATGAATTTTCCTCTTAGCACTGCTTTCATAGTATCCCAGAGATTCTGATATGTTGTATCTTTGTTCTCCTTGACCACTAAGAAATTTTTATTTCCCCCCTAATGTCTTCTGTTGTCCCTGCATCATTGAATAACATATTATTTAATCTTCAGGTGTTGGAGTAGTTTCTGTTTTTAACTTTATGTTGATTTCTAATTTCATTCCATTATGATCTGATAGAATATAAGGTAGTATCTCTATGTTTTTGTATTTGCTAAGAGTAACTTTGTGGCATAATATATGGTCTATTTTAGAGAAGGATCCATGAGCTGCCGAGAAGAAAGTGTATTCGCTTTTTGAAGGATGGAATATTCTATATATGTCTGTTAAGTCTAAATTAGCTATTGTGTCATTGAGTTCTACAGTTTCTTTGTTCAATTTTTGCTTGGAGGATCTGTCCAATGGTGAGAGAGGAGTGTTAAAGTCCTCCAGTATTATTATGTTTTGTTCTGTTTGGTTCCTGGAATTGAGAAGGATCTGATTGATGTACATGGATGCACCATTGTTTGGTGCATAAAGATTTATGATTGTTATGTCTTGGTGATTTATGCTTCCCTTAAGTAGTATAAAATGTCCTTCTTTATCCCTTCTGACTAATTATGGATTGAATTCTGCTTTATCTGAAATGAAGATGGAAACTCCTGCTTTTTCACTAAGACCATGTGTATGGTATGTTTTTTCCCACCTTTCATCTTTAGTCTGTGGGCATATTTTTCTATGAGATGAGTCTCTTGAAGGCAGCATATTGTTGGGTCTTTCTTTTTAATCCAATCTGCCAGTCTATGTCTTTTGATTGACGAGTTTAGGCCATTTACATTCAGGGTTATTATTGAGATATGACTTGTATTCCTGGTCATTTTGACTTATTTTGGGATTTTAATCTTACTTGGTTTTTCCTTTAACTGGCTGTTCCTTTAGGGTAATTTCTCCCTTTCCTAACTTACATTGTTGTTTCTCATTTTTTCCTCTTGGAATATTTTGCTAAGGATTCCCTGTAGGGTAGGTTTTCTATTCTTGAATTCTTTTAGGTTGTGTTTATCATGGAAGGATTTTATTTCATCTTCAAATCTGAAGGTAAGTTTTGCTGGGTATAAGCTTCTTGGTTGGCAACCATTTTCTTTCAATGTTTGGAATATGTTGTTCCAGTCCCTTCTTGCTTTTAGGGTCTGGACTGAGAAATCTGCTGATATTCATATTGGTTTCCCCCTATTTGTAATCTGATGTTTTTCTCTTGCAGCCTTTAAAATTCTATCTTTGTTTTGTATGTTAGGTATTTTCATTATAATGTGCCTGGATGTGGATCCATTGTGATTTTGTGCATTTGGTGTCCTATAAACCTCTTGAACTTGATTTCCCATTTCATTCATCAGATTTGGGAAATTTTCTGATATTATTTCATTGAACAGATTATTCATTCCTTTGGTTTGTGTCTCTGTGCCTTCCTCAATCCCAATAACTCTTAAATTTGGCCTTTTCAAGATGTCCCATAGCTCTTGAAGGTTCTGTTCATGATTTCTTACCATCCTCTCTGTCTGGTTGAGTTTGTTTTCAAGATTAAATATTTTTTCTTTGTTGTCTGAGGTTCTGTCTTCCAAGTGATTTAGCCTATTAGTTAAGGTTCCTATTGAGTTTTTAATTTAGTTTATTGTGTCCTTCATTTCAAGGATTTGTTTGTTTGTTTGTTTTTTTTTCCAGAATCTCTTTCTCTTTATTGAAATGATCTTTTGCTTCCTGCAGTTGCTCTTTTAGCATTGCCTGTATTTGCTCTCTTGACTCCTCGTTTGCTTCTCGGATCATTTTAATTATGTACAACTCCCTTCTTGACAATGCTTCTGCCATGTTGTTATTGGGTTCTTTTGGTATAGTATCTGGGTTTGTTTGGGATGTTTTCTTCCCATGTTTTCTCATGTTGCTAGTGTATCTTCCCTTCTAGTAGTGCGAATCCTAGGTATTGCAGTTTCCCCTTAAAGTCTAATAGGTTACTGCCTATTTTCACTACCTCCCCTTGAATTGAGAGATCAGTATTGGCAGCACACCATAAAAACTATATGTGTCCTTAATCTAAATAGTCCCTATTAAGATATTAACAGTGTGGTCTTAATAAACAGAGATGAGTTCAAATTATTATCTACAGCATAATCAGTAATTTTGCAATAAGGACTGCAAATCCTAATGTTGGACAGGGAAAATGAGGAGGGCTATAGGACAAAATACTAATGAGATAAGAAGTGAGTCTATTGATATACTATGTCATATGAATAGTGAAAGTGGAATTAAAAGAAATAGGTTGTTAACAAGAGGAAAAAGAGATTCTCCAAGGAAACAGATATATAAGAGGGAGATAGAGTGATAAGCATAAAAATAAAAGAGAAAGGTAGGAATATAGTGGGAATATTAGGAATAATCATAGTATTACAATTAATTTTAAAAATGCTCTGAGATAAAAATATACTGTACAGTTCAAACCTCTTACATTTCAATGGCCTGATGTTTGAGAGGTGCTTAATCAAGAGGTGACCCAAGAAGGGTGCTGTCCCACTACCTCCAGGTTGGGAATGATCAATGCTTCTGGGCAGAGGCGGCCTGGTGTTGATAGATGATCAGATTCAGCACAGGCGCTAGACACGGGGCCAGGGTGTGGGCCTGGGCACTAGACCAAATTGGGGTGCGGGTGCAGACCTGTGCTCAGTGATGGAGACACTGGGCTTGATAGCCCGGGCAGGCCTGAACTCCATGTTGTGGGCTCAGGCAGTTGCAGGTGGTCGCTCTCTCCTGGGGATGCTGTAAATTGGCACCGAGGGGCCTAAGATCCCCGCTGGGACTGGGGATTCTAGCCGCAGTGGGCGGGAGCCCTCTTCAGGAGCCGCTGCAAAAATCCACGGTTATTATTGAGATATGACTTGTATTCCCAATCATTTTGACTTATTTTTGGCTTTTAATCCAACTAGATTTCTCCTTTAATTGGCTGTTCCTTTAGGGCAATTCGTCCTTTTGTTGACTTACATTGTTGTTCTTCATTTATTCCTCTTGAAATACTTTACCAAGAATTTCCTGTAGGGCAGGCTTTCTATTTATGAATTCTTTTAGCTTGTGTTTATCATGGAAGGATTTTATTTCATCTTCAAATCTGAAGGTAAGTTTTGCTGGGTATAAGATTCTTGATTGGCATCCATTTTCTTTCAGTGCTTGGAATATGTTGTTCCAGGCCCTTCTTGCTTTTAGGTTCTGGGCTGAGAAATCTGCTGATATTTGTATTGGTTTCCCCCTATATGTAATATGATGTTTTTGTCCTGCAGCCTTTAAAATTCTGTCTTTGTTTTGTATGTTAGGTATTTTCATTATAATGTGCCTGGGTGTAGATCTGTTGTGATTTTGTGCATTTGGTGTCTTATAAGTCTCTTGAATTTGATTTTCCATTTCATTCATCAGATTTGGGAAATTTTCTGATATTATTTCATTGAACAGATTATTCATTCCTTTGGTTTGTGTCTCTGTGCCTTCCTCAATCCCAATAACTCTTAAATTTGGTCTTTTCATGCTGTCCCATAAGTCTTGGAGGTTCTGTTCATGATTCCTTACCATCTACTCTGTTTGGTTGAGTTTGTTTTCAAGATTAAATATTTTGTCTTCATTGTCTGAGGTTCTTTCTTCCAATTGATAAAGCCTGGTGGTTAAGCTTTCTATTGAGTTTTTAATTTGGTTTATTGTGTCCTTCATTTCAAGGATTTCTGTTTGGTCTTTTTTCAGAATCTCTATCTCTTTATTGAAATGATCTTTTGTTTCTTGCAGTTGCTCTTTTAGCATTGCCTGCATTTGCTCTCTTGACTCTTTACGCACTTCTCAGATCATTTTAATTATGTACATTCTAAACTCCCTTTCTGACAATGATTCTGCCATGGTGTCATTGAGTTCTTTTGGTATAGTATCTGAGTTTGTTTGGGACATTTTCTTCCTAAGTATTCTCATGTTGCTAGTGTATCTTCCCTTCTAGTAGTGCAAATCCTAGGTATTGCAGTATTCCCTTAAAGATTTATAGGGTTCCTGCCTATTTTCACTACCTCCCCTTGAATTGAGAGATCAGTATTGGCAGCACACCATAAAAACTGTATGTGTCCTTAATCTAAATAATCCCTATTGAGATATTAACAGTGTTGTCTTAATAAACAGTGATGAGTTCAAATTATTATCAACAGCATGACCAATAAGTTTTCAATAAGGACTGCAATCTAATGTTGGACAGAGAGGATGAGGAGGGGTATAGGACTTAACATTAATGAGATAAGAAGTGAGACTATAGATATACTATGTTGTAGGAATAGTGGAAGTGGAATTAAAAGAAATAGGTTGTTAGCATGAGAAAAAAGGTGATTCTCCAAGGAAGCAGATGTATAAGAGAAAGATATAGTGATAAGAGTACTAGTAAAAGAAAAAGGTAGGAATATAGTGGATATATTAGGAATAATCATGATAATACAACTAATTTAAAAACATTCTTCAGTAAAATTATACTGTACAGTTCAAACCTCTTATTTTCCAATGGCCTGATGCCTGAGAGGTGCTTGTTCAAGCAGTGACCCAAGAAGGGTGCTGTCTCACTACCTCCTGGTTGGGAATAATCAATGCTTCTGGACAGAGATGACCTCTGTAATATAATAATATAAAATCATTTTAATAATTAATTTCACAATACATTTGTTTTATAATAGATATTTAGAAATTAAAACAAAATTTTGAAGTATTTAAATAAAAAATAATTTATTATATCTAATTCTATTAATTTTAATAAATTTTAAGCACTATTTCCCACAGGTTATTTTTTAAAGTATTTTTTTCTCAATTTTTTTCGTTGTTATAAGTAATATTATGTGTTAGGTAATAGGTTTTATGCTACAAATGAAAAAATGGTGGATACAGGCTTCTTGCCTTCCTGGAGCCCAGAAGCATTGAATTTCTGTCTCTCTAAGGTTTCTATTCACTTTTTTTAATGAATAGAAATGATAATTTCAATCCGTTTGAATGCTCTATGAGTACCTTTCTAATGCAATTGTGTGTGTGCCATTGAAAGTCATATTGTAATTATCCTATTTTCTTAGACTATATATGCAGCTAAAGTGATTATTTCATCTAGAGGAGTAAATCAATCTTTGTATAAAAATTTCAATGATTTATATTTTATTTGGCTTCTGATGCAAATCAAATATAGCAAAACATTTTTTTCAATGCGTGGAAAAGAAATCCAGAAACAACTAAATATTTATTCACAAAATAGATAAAGTTTTACTATTTACCATGTGTCAAACACAATTCTAAGCATTGAGATTAAAGTACCTACTAGGAAAAACAGCCTTCTGCTCTGAACCTCATGTTTTAAAGGAGCCGAGAGCAAGAATAGGTAATATTGCAGATTGTGATGAATGACACAAAGAAGAGCAGGGCAAGGGAAGCTGAGAATGACAGGGGAGCATTACTTTGACCATGGTAGCTTTATCAGTGACTTGAGAAGATCTACTTATAAAGCGATATATTGGCACACAAATAAACCACTGGACTATGTTGGCAAACTTGCAAGCAGTAAGAAAAGCACATGCTGAAAGCCTGAGGAAGGAGAAGATCTGGTATATTTCCTAAAGAAAAGTCAGTAGAACAGTGTGACTGGATTAGAAAAATATGAGGAGAGAAGTAAGTGAAAAAGGCTAGCAGTGTAGGAAGAATGGGCAATGTAAGTCACCTTAAACTTGGACTTTTGGCCAGGTGCATGGCATATTCTGTAATCCCAGTGATTTGGGAAGCTGAGGCAAGAGAATTGCAAGTTTGAGGCCAGCCTCAGCAATTTAGTGAGTTAGACCTTATTTCAACAAAGGGGGCTGGAGATATAACCCAAAGGTAGAGTATGCTTGAATTTGATTCCTAGTACCAAAATTAAAAAATAAAAAATTAATTTAAAAATACGAAAGAAGAAAAAACTTAGACTTTTTGTTCTGAGTGGTTTCTAAAAACATTGGTTGGAAAAAGAGAAAAAAAATGCTGTGGATTTCACTTTAAAAACATGATCTGGATATTAGGCATATACTAGACTTCAGAGAAACAGGAGTGGAAGCAGGAAGACCAGTTAGAAGACATCATTATAGTTGAGGGAAATGACAGTGGTGCCAGGACTGCAGTAGTGACGATGGAGGTTATGGGAAGGACTTAACTCTGGATTTGTTTCAAGGTAGACTTCACGAGATTTGCTAATGGACTCAATTGCCTGTGACACAGAACCAGTACAAGAATGACTCCAAGTTTTTGCTGCAGGCAAAGGAGCAATGAAGTTGTTATTAAAGAAAACAGGGACAGTTTTGCAGGAGATGGGCTTGTGACAGACGGTCAGGGTGGGGGAAGCAGGGGTTTCAAAAGTCCTATATGGACAATGTGAAGCATGAGAAACCTGTGAGGTTTTCAAGTTGATAATTCAATTCATCAGCTGAATTTAGGGTGTAGGGTTGAGGCAGTTATTATGACTAGTAATAATTCTTTTCTTCATCCATACATAGTAATTCTGTTTATTCACATGCATTCCTATATAAACATAAATGTAATATGATATATGACACAATAGTTATTCTTCATCAAATGTCATTGCACATGCCATAATTTTAATTTATACACATACTCAGAACTAGAAGCAAATCTTAAAGATCTTGACACTCAGTTGGTTAATAGAAAACAAAATAAAAGATTATAGTCTAGTTCTTCCTTTAAAATTGTGTATTTGTGTGTATATATGTGCAAATGTGTTTTGAGGGGAATGCTAAGAAAATGAAAACATTTGTGTTAATAAAACACCAAAATCTGTTAATTTATGCTTTGATGGACTCTTTCATTCTCCAGATACATTGCCTAGTCTTTTCATGTCTATAAAGAATTTATATACTTATAAAAATCTGGATTAGTTTTATTTTCTCTACATTTTAAAATAAATAAGTACATTCGATTGAATAAATCCAGGAAGTTCATTATATTCAATACACCTG
>JAJEJO010004100.1:0-11890 GCA_020662805.1 Glaucomys volans
CACAAGCTACAGAGGCGGCAGGAGAATGGCATAGTGATTCCTACACTTTGATCACTGGTATTGTCATACAGGCCACTTTTTCGGGAGTGGGGCATGGATAGACAATAATTTCTAAGAAGGAAAATCCAGGGATAGAGATTTCCAAACGAACCTCTAACTATGGTCTTGGGGAAGTCGTGCAGCCTACATCTTTAGGGAAGAGAATCTTAAGTAAGGTGGCCACGTCTTTCAGAGAGGCTGTGAGATCACAAATGTAAACAGGAAACCATTATCTCCAGTTGAAATGGCACAGGTTCTGAACTAAGCAGTCCTACTGGCAAGGCCAGCAGGCACCTGCCTCACCATGAGCGAAAAGGCAGGGCACTGCTTCTTTGTGCTTTGACTGTCTTCCTCCATATTAGTGCGGCATGTGGCCGCCTCTCCTAGCTGACAGTGGAAAACCACTTCCCCTCTCTGTGGCCCTGAAAATGACAACCACATGTTGTTCCCGGCTTTCCTCTCAGTTTTATTTTCCAGGTCTTAACTCATGATTGCCCTCTGGGTTTCTGTAATGGTAAGGGAGTGTTTTCAATTGAAACAAGAGTTCCTGCCAAATGAAAGGACATGAAAACATGATTCCTCATCACATATTTGGTAAATCCCCTACTCTCCTTTCAAATGCAGAATTTGGGGGTTAAATTACAAGAGCACTTTCAAGTGCTGCTTAAAAAAAAAAATCTGTGTTTATCTAAAATCACAGGCAATCTTTATACGAGCCTGGGTATTAAAACTGTTTAAAGGCAATGTATTGAGGAAGACTTTTAAATGGCAATGGATAGACTCTACTGAAACAGACCCTCGGATTAAATCGTTGCTGAACTACTACTATGAAACAAAGAGCTGATTTCATTAGAGTATTCTAAGTTGTTATTGCTGTCAACATTTTCAAACAAATTTTCTTACTACTGATAAGAAAAGATGATTTGGTAAGTCTTTGCTTATTAAGAAGAACTTTGATGGTACCCAGGAAATTCTAGGTATTCAATCAACTCTTCTTTTTACATCACTGCAATACAGTCCTGTGTACCATAAACATATAACTTGTTTATGTTTAACAAAACTTTAGTTTTCCTCTTCTCAATCTTGCATATTCACTTATTATACAGGGCTTAATCTTTAGAGGTGAGTAATGCTGTAGCAAATGATAACAAAAGCTAACATTTGTCAAGTATTTATCATACTCACAAATTATGCTAGGGGATTTAGGTGTAATATCTCCTTCTTTAAATCTTATAAGGTAGATCATTTTATTAGCCCATTTTTAAAGGGATGAAGATGAACCTCCAAAAAGTTATGAAATTTGTCCAAGGCCTCACAATTTATTAGTTCTGGAGAGAGGATTTAAATATACCTACTTTTAAAATCCAGAACTTCTGTTTTAGATCTATAAAAACCAGCATGAAAAGTCCTTTATATTCAATTATAATCTTAAGGAGAGAATGAAACCAGATCAGAAATTAAATCTTTGAGCTGAAGGAAGTAAAATTCCTGCGTGCGCAAGCCTCTGGAGCCCCCCATGGGCCCGTAAGAAGTCCTGTGGAACAATTTGCCCAAACAAGTTACCAGTGGAGAAGGGAAAAGTACTGAAGCTCCTGAATCCCAATCTAGTGCATCTTCCACTAATGATAAAGGTTTATGAGTGGGTAATTATGTTTTAAGATTACATTGAGGTATAAAATGCTACCATTATGTGAATCTCAGAAATTAAATTGGGGCTTATAACTCTATCAAGTGGAGCTTATTTTCATGTTCTTGGTTATTTCATCGTCAGAGGCTTGGGGAAGCAAATGGCATGTCAGGATGCAGCGAGGGTAAATGACTCATTAGGGCTGTGGTTATAAGACTGGAGACTATATATTTCAGACTTCAAAACTGAGATAGCTTTATTATTATTAAATGGTTATAAAACTCATTATCTGCTACTGAATGTGTTAATCATTCAGAAAAAGGCCAAAGAAGACATAAATCTACATCACTCTCAGTACTATTTTACCATTTTAGTTTATTAATTTTAGATTTTATGCATGTCTGTATATATTTTCTCGCAAATTGTGTTATAGTAGTGTACATGTTATTTTAAAATGTATCATCCCCATATTTAGTGTATTGGCCTCAGAATAATTTCTCAGTCAATGTATAGAGATGTAGCATACTTGTTTTTAATGGGTACATAGTATTCCATTTTAAAATTGCAGCAAAATTTATTTAATTAATCTTCTATGGTTAGAAATTTATATTTTCCTTTCACATTTGGGGCATTACAAAATCTGAATAGACACTTGTGCTTAGCACCTTTTCAAATATTTGTCTAATTATTTTTTTAGTGTACAATTCTATAAATGAAAATACCAAATCAAAGAGAATGTGCAGTTTTAACTTTGGAAGTTGTTTACTATTGCCCTCCACTGTCATACCAGTTGCTTGATATTTGAATATCCCAAATAATATAACCAGAAAGTTATATTACTTGGCATTTAATGCCTGTTTCTGTATTAATGCTGGATATTTGTCATTTTCAAAGCATGAAGTCAGTGAGGATTGCTTGCTCTTCAAGGCTCATGGATGGACCCATAGTTTCCTACATCTTTCAAAAAATTCTTCTGAAATAAATTTATAGTGGTTATTTTAATTCTCATTTTAGAGATAGGAAAAGTGAGACGAAAGGACATTTAAAGGAACTTACTTTTCTGATTCAGTAGAAATAAACATTCCTTGACTCTCTCAAAATGAAGTTTGATTTGGAACCCTCTTCTCTCTGTCTACTCTTTGTCCACTTTGGTTGTGTTCCCTTACACCATCCTCTGTGTGCCTTCCTGACCCTCGCCAAGGCTTATCACAACCTGCTCTCAGGTACCAGAGCCAAGCACAAGCACACTGATTTATACGTATCTCAAACATTTAAAGCGGTTCACAAAACTTCGAGACAAAACAAAGACACTTTGACAGTTGAATTTTAGGCATAAGATAATAGATGGAGAAGTTCTTTTAAGACACCAGGATCTTGGCCAGCTACAGACAGTTGATATTCAAATATTTGGCTTTTTTCTACATAGATTGGCCACAATCAAAAGCCCTAACTAACTCACACCAATATGTGTTGAAGACCAACACATATTCTAACTTTCATGCAATCATGATTATTTTTTTATTTTTTGGAGTGTGTAAATATTTAGTTCTACTTTTTATTTGAAAATAATTTCATAAACAAAGTATTTTTTATTCACAAATATTTGTTGAAATATACTATGTGTAAACTCCATGCTAGCTCTTAGGTATATTTATGACAATTCTATCCTATTTCATCTGCTTGAAGTAGAAAACATTCTCATGTTTTCCACTCTGTAATAATTATAACAGCATCACATGCACACATTTTTTTAAAAAGGATCAAAACAAATGTAATTAAATGAGAAAAATCCTATCCCACTTTACCATCTTCCCTTCTAATTACAGAGGCAGCCTATTTTTTATTTTCTTTTAGTACTTATGGTAAACCACAAAATTCTAAATAATGGACTACAATTCACATTGATTTATCAGTGTAGATTATAGTTGTGACTTCATGTTAAAAGATAATAATTGTAGTTTATTTATACCAATGCCCATTTCTCCTCTTTTCTCTTAGCTTCTCCTAGATTTGGGGGGATGTTTGTTATGTTTTAAAACATTTACCATTTTCCATTCTCTCTTTTTTCTTATCAATAGATGCAACACATACAGCCCTAAACATCCACATCCCCAGACTCCATTTGGGAAAGGAGGAATTCTGGGAGAGCTGCTCCTTTCCCAGCACAGGGGGTTCCCACTGCACCCCCACCCCTGACTGCCCCATGTATTCCTTGCTGAGATGTGGAGGCAATGCCTACGGGTGCAGCAGCCAAGTAAAGGCCATGAGTTGACAAGTCTAACAGTGACACCAGAACAATTTCAGAGCAGAAAGGGAGTACCCAAGACCCAGGCTCCTCTGTTGAAAAGCTGGCCTGCCCAGACTACTTACATCTGAATCTTTGTTTGTTTGTTTGTTTGTTTGTTTGATTCTGGGAATTGAACTCAGGAGCACTCGACCACTGAGCCACATCCCACTCCTATTTTGTATTTTATTCAGAGACAGGGTCTCACTGAGTTACTTAGTGCCTCGCTGTTGCTGAGGCTGGTTTTGAACTTGTGATCCTCCTGCCTCAGCTTCCTGAGCTACAGGGATTTGTAGGCATTTGCTGCCATATCCAGCACATCTGAATCTTTTGTAGGTTGAGAAAATAAACCCCTTTCTGTTGAATCTGCTCTAATAAGGTGATTTGTGACTTGTAGTTGAATGCAGTCCTAAAGGAAATAGTTATATTATTTACTATATTACATTACCCCCCATTGATAGCTTTATAATATACTAAAATGCTAACAGGACTAAATATGAATGAAAATGATACACTTAAACCTCTACTTCTTGTTTCATTCTTGTTAGACTCTATCTCATGACTCTACTCTCTAATAACTGACTTACTGTCATTTCAATGAAATATTAGGAAGAAGAAGAGATGAAAGAGGGAGATTATCTGTCATCCTGAATTAGGAACTTCACTTCTTGTTTTATATTTCATTGGCTCAAGATTCATGAGATTTAGAATGTTCTCTCCTTCCCCTTGGGGTACTCTCTTCCTGTCATAATGCTCAGATGCTCCAAAAAGCCAGTTTTTCTTCTAAGGCATATACACAGATAATTGGAGCACCTGATCAGCCTCTCTTGGGCCTCTCCTTGCTTTTCTCTTTTTTCTAGAGAATGGCCAGGTCTGATGTCCTGTTTCTCCTGCTACAGTAGCTAAGCCAGTAGCCACTGTAGGATCATTCAGTTTCTCAGGAATTAGGGAAAATGAGAATATGGGCCCCCATTATGACTATCTTTATTAGCTACTATGGTACCATGCCAATGTGTAGCCAGACTCCCAGTACTGGAGTTTCTAAGTGTATGCTCACATTTTCCCAGTATTTTCAAAGCACATCCCCAGAGCAAGAGTGACTGATCAAGAGAGCTCTATTGCCAGTTACACAGAAGGCCACATCCTGTGATACTCTGTCACCAGACCAGATTCTTCCATCTCGTTTGGTGTGATTCCTCTTAGGGAGCCCTTGAGCTTCCTATCAGGAGTCTCTTCCCACCCAAACCAGAGGAATGGGTCTTTGGAGTTTTCTCTTTTCTTTTTGGCTGGAGCTGTCTTAGTTTTGGTTGTGGTGGTCTTTTATAGTAGAAAGAAATGACTGGCAACCAGGAGGTTGGATGATGATGGACCAGACTGGCATTAAGGGAGGTATGGGAAGAATTACCTTTCACTCAGATCTGAGGCACGTATTCATGTATTTGTTCATTCAGCAAATGTTCATAGAATGTGGTGCATTAAAGTAGTTTTGGAATCAGAATGACCACCCTGGCCGTGAGTTCCTCCTCTGTTCTTTACCAAGCACTTACAGCAATATGCTTACTTTTTTTACTACTTGGTTTCCTCTTTTCAGAAATAATGAAAACACTACTTCTTAGCAATTTGAAAATTAGCAATCCTTCCTTTCTCCTCTAATTTTGAAGCAGTAAGGGTGTGATTGCCAAGTTCCCTAGCCCTTCTGTCCATACTCAGGGAGAAGCACCCTGACAGGAGGAGAGATCAGATTTTTGACAGAACTGAGTCCTCACCCTGACCGGGGATCCCTTTGTGCAACAATTTCTTTGATGCTATGAGCAATTCAATGCTACCAGTAAATCCAAATTGTAGTTATACAGAATGTGACTGCTGAAATCCTTGTCTGTTCTTTAAGGGCATGTCAATTGCTGGGTGGGAATTATTAAGGCAGACTCAGCATTATGGATGACACAGATGGCTTTTGGTATTGGGTTCTGCTTCCCCAGCTAGGGGACTGCAGTCGAGGGTCTCATGAGGGACACATCTCCATTCTCCTTACTTCAGCAGCTCTCTCATACCTCTGTGACTGTTCTTATCTTGCCTCTTCACTGCGCGTTTCTCCCCAGAGGCTGAGGCTGGTGTCACCAATGTTCTGAGTGTGATAAGCTGTCCAATTCACCTGTGTAGAATGAAAGGTGCAAAAATAAATACACAGAAAGTGAAGGGTTTCTCAGTTGCCATTCATATGAATGTATCCTCAGTACAATCTCTCCTTGACAAAAACACTTTTTAAAAGTTACTAAATAGCAACATTACCAGAGCCAATTAAATTTTTGCATAATCTTGAATGTTCTGGTCTTTACTCACCACTTCACTTAAAGCAAATTACTTAAATGTTTAGTGCTCAGTCTCTTACCTGAACGTTGATGAGTCTGTATTTTGAAATTCAAGTGTCATATGGAGAAAGATGTGGTCCACACAGGGTGATGTGACTCAATGACTCACTCTGGGTTAACCATTTCACCAGAGGGAAACATTGCAATTGGTCAATGGTCATTGTTTTAAGGTACCTGCAAACCTTATTACTATGTGATCAGACCTGGAAAAAAGTTTATGAAAATGTATTTCCTTCTATTTTGATTTATTTGTTGCTGGGTGAGGTCACTGATGGGCCATTCACTATTGAAGGTAAAATATATTTCACATACAGCCAGGTAGGTGGCCATTTACAATCACGATGACATGCAGTTGGGCAGTAGGTGGCACAGGGGCAGTCTCCTTTAATGAGAGCAGTTCTTTAAGCTCAACAAGTCAGAATTGTATATTGTTCTCCCACTGCTTTCCTCTGCTCTTGTTTTCTCTCTGACTTATTACTACTTACCACTTCTAGCAAATAAACAATGGTAGAGAAAAAAAAATCTCAGGAGAGGTTTTGTATTCTTTGGTGGAAAAAAAAATGTCACTAATGAGTGAGGTGATGTCTTTAGAAGTCATTGCAGTGTGATCATCCATCATCCCTGCTCAGAGCCTGTAGAAGGCCCTGGGCTCTGTCTGGGTGTCTCTAATTACTCAGCCTATGGGTTGTCACTTTTCCATTCCCAAGTGATGATTGAGTAGGGAAACAAGACAAAAAAAAGGGGCAGGAGAGGGGCTCATTAGGGGCTGGTAAGAGCTCCCTGTGATAAGACATCTACAGATGGAATACCATCCTGTCATCATTCTTATTTTGGTGTTTGTATGGCTGGGTTACCAAGGGATAGGGAATAAGATCAGCCTAGAAGTTTGGTGTGGAGCTTAAAACCTAATGGGATCTTCAGTGCTGGGCTGAGTTCAGGCAGCAATGTCTGTGATGGAAAGTTTATTGAACCTGAAGTCTAAAGGCAAGTGTCTAGGCCATTTTCTCTTTCTATGAATGTATTGAAGATACCCAAGGATATTCTTTATACCGGGTTCGTTCTTGTTGACCAGACAACCACATAACCACATTGTTGTTTTTATCTCAGAGAAGAGAAATATTGTCTGAGCTATCCAAGATTTTGTGAAGTTCTACTTTGGCATAGTGATATGAATGTTTGTAATAGAGTCTTCTATATTTTAGCAAGAGAATAATAGTTTTAAAATGCCCACAAAAAGGAAAAATATCTACCATTTGTTGAGCACTTACTGCATGCCAGACGTTGTGCTGGAAAAGCCCTACACAGGTAGTAGATGTCTACTCCTTCATATGTATTTCCCAAGCCAACAGGAACCTGGGGCGAAACCAAGGGTTGAGGATGAAGCAATAAGAGAACCAACCCTTCTTTGTCCATCATAGAAAGTACTCTTCTGTGGTCCAGAAACTCAAAGCATTTGTGCCTTAGTAAATCCAATTTGGGAGTAAGAAATACAAACAAATTTAGGTAAAAAAAAAAATGAATCTCTTATGCACACCACATTTATTATTTTAGGGTTATGGTTAATAGTAGAAAATTAATCCTTGGGACTCAAAGCTATGCTGGAGTTTGGCAGAGATCAAGTTGCAGCCTGGAAGGGAAGAAGCTAGTACTGAATGTTGTCCCCTCACTATGTGTGGCCTATTCTCTCTCAGTAGATGCCAAAATCCACACATGCCCAACAGAGGAGACTTGGTCTAAAGCCAAAATATAACTCACCAATTATATTCTTGTACTTTAAACTATTTATAAAGTTTACAGCAACTATTATGGAAGGGGCAATTTTAACAGGCTTTGAAGATTTCTGTGGCATTTTAGTTGGTTGGTTTTCACAACAGCATTTATAGGAAAGTTGAAGTTGAGCTGCAGCTTCCCACTGCTGCAGATGGAGGAAACTGAGGCAAAGAGAAGGGACTCTCTTTCAGGACAAAGCGTGATAGAAGAGTTGATATGCACCCCTCAACACACAAAGTAATACCCGGGGAAGAAGAGAGAGGGGATCTCATCTTCCCTGTGTTGAAGGTGAATCATATCTCCTCACTCCACCCACATTGTGAAGCCCTAACCCCAATACTGTGACACAGACCATCTTGAAAACAGGGTTGTTGCAGGTATAATTAATTAGGACAAGTCATGCTGAAATAGGGTGGGCACTTACTCCAATATGACTGGTGTCCTTGTAACAAGGTGGAAATTTGGACACAGGCGTGCACAGAGGAAAAACTTTAGAAGAGGAAGGAGGAGACCAGAGTGCAGCAGCAAGGCCTGCCAGCAAACCCCAGGAGCTGGGAGAGAGGCCTGGAGCAGATCCTCCCTCTCAACGCTCAGAGGGAACCAACCCTGCCTATACCTTCCTCTTGGCCTTTTAGTTTCCAGGACTGTGAGACACTAAATCTCTGCTGTTCTAAGTCACTCCATTTGTAGAACTTTGTTACATCTTCCCTAGGAAATGAATAGGTCCTGTCACCAGAGCCTGAGTTTCACCAGGGTTAAGAATTCCTCATATCAAGAATACAAGCAACAATAAATGTTGGTGAGGATGTGGGGAAAAGATACACCCATACATTGCTGGTGGGAATACAAAATGGTGCAACCATTATGGAAAGCAGTATGGAGATTCCTCTGAAAATTTGGAATGGCACCACCATTTGACCCAGTTATCCCACTCCTTAGTTTATACCCAAAGGACTTAAAATCAGCATACTACAGTGATGCAACCACATCAATATTTATAGCCGTTCAACTCACAGTAGCTAAACTATGGAACCAAACTAGATGTCCTTCAACAAATGAATGGATAAAGAAAATGTGGTATAAGTATACCATGGAATACTACTTAGCTTTAAAGAAGAATGAAATTATAGCATTTGCTGGTAAATGGTTGGAGTTGGAGAATATCATCTAAGCGAAGTAAGTCAAACTCCAAAAACCAAAGCCTGAAAGTTTTCTCTGTTATGTGGATGCTAATACACAATAAAGGGGGTGGAGCCTAGGGAAGAATAGAGTAACTTTATATTAGGTAGAGGGGAGTGACGGGATGGGAGAGGTTATGGGAGTAGAAAGGATAGTAGAGTGAAACAGACATTATTGCCTCATGTACATATATGACTGCATGATCAATGTGATCCTACAATATGCACAAACAGAAAAATGAGAAATTATACTCCATTATGTATGATTAATCAAAATGTATATATGCATTCTACTGTCATGTACAACTAATCAGAACAAATAAAAAACTTTAAAAACAAGAATTCCTCATGTGCAGTTGAGAGAGGAGACGTTAGGTAGAACTGCCATGACCTTGCTGGACATAGCCAGAGAGCAGTCAAAAGGTTGGCAATACCCACCACAGAATGGAAAAAACTTCTAAGTGCTTCTTGGTGAAGTGCCACCAGGAAGGAACAATGTATGGCACAGAAGTAGATTTGCTCCTCACACTGATGTGGAGGATGTTTCTCTCTTTAAATGACTTGTGCACTCAGCCAGGTTTGGATGGTCCCTGCTTTAGAGACACCCAAGTGTCCTTACTCTGAGCTGCAAAGGGATTTGGGACTAAGAGAGTGGTTCATTAGCAACACCAGTGCTTTTTTTTTTTTTTTTCCTCAGACAACTAGAGAATTCTAATTTCTGTCCTTTCAAAAATTTGTCATGTGACCATGGTAACATTGGAGTAACACTGGGTTGGTGAGGCAAAAACATCATATGAAGGCTTAGATTTACCAAGAACTGATTCCTATACTAAGTGTCTGTAAACTGACCCCTCCTCAGTCCTAGTTCAGGCCACCATCCCCTGTGCTCAGCCCCACAACAACCTTTCCCCTTGCAGCTTCCCTCTGCTCCAGTCCGTTCCTCCAGCTGTGACCAGAGGCTCTGTCTAAAAGAGGAATACTACCACACCGCTCCTTGGTATCCAAGTCCAGCTTACTGGGTCCTCAGCCTCCACCCCAACTTCAGCTTCAGCTTCATTCCGCCCCACATTTACCCAGTACCTACTGTCTAATTACACCATACTCTGTGACATTTCCTGAACAGGCCATGTGTTTTCATGACTCTGTTCAAATTTCCCTCCTTTTTGAAATGCCCTCTTCCCCATTCTTTTCATTTTAAAATGTGACTATCTCTTTATCCTTTCATCTCTTGAAGGGCACTTAGGTTGGTTTCGTAGTTTAGCCATTGTGAATTGAGCTGCTATAAACATTGATGTAGCTGTGTCACTGTATTATGCTGATTTTAAGTCCTTTGGGTATAAACCAAGGAGTGGGTTAATTGGATCAAATGGTGGTTCCATTCCAAATTTTCAGAGGAATCTCCATACTGCTCTCCAGAGTGTTTGCCCCAATTTGCAGTGCCACCAGCATTGTATGAGTGCACCTTTTCCCCACATCTTCTCCAGCATTTATTATTACTTGTATTCTTGATAATGGCATTCTGACTGGAGTAAGTGATGGAATCTCACTTACATAATGGAACACTACTCATCCACAAAGAGAAATGGATGGAACTGAAGACTATCACACTAAGTGAAATAAGCCAATCCCAAAGAACCAAAGGTCAAATGTTTTCTCTGATGTGTGGATGCTAAATCACAATAAGTGGGGGATGGATAGGGAAGATTAGAAGTACTTTGGATTAGCCAAAGGAGAATGAAGGGAAGGGAGGGGGAATGGGAATAGGAAAGATAGTAGAATGAACAGGACGTTACTTTCTTATGTGCATATATGAATACACGACCAATGCAATTCCACATCATGTACAACCAGAACAATGGGAAGTTATACTCCTTATATGTGTATGTCAAAATACATTTCATTATCATGCATAACTAATAAGAACAAATAAAAAATAAATAAAATGTGACTTTCTTCAAGTCCAAGTTTACCTCTATGAAGGCTACCCTATCAGGTAGACCAAATCCCACTCTGATCTGGGCTTCCATAGGAAATTGTTCATTGTGTTACAATGACATTTGTCATCATGCTATCATTTTCATATGCTTATGTTTCCTTCCCCTGAAGATGAGCTCCTTGGAGAAAGTTCATCTCTTGTTTGTCTGTATGAGCCCAGGTCTTAACTCGGTGCCCAGGATTCAGTGTGCACTTAGAAAATGATTGTTGAATTGCATTGAAGGATGAAGTGATGTGTTTCTAAGACATATCTTCTGAATAGAAATGAGAAGGCAGTTTAACCCTGAAGCCCTAGCCATCTTCCTTTAGAGGTTCAACTGAGCCCCAAGTTAAAGGGCTCAGTGAGAGGTAGAAGTCAGCTTTGTAAACTGCCAACCTTGGCTACCGCACAGCATCAGATCACACTGAGAGGACAAGGAAGGGGCTGGTTAGGCTTGGGCTTAGACTTCCTCTCTGTATTTCCAAGAACAGGCCTAGCCGGAACATTCTGCACAAGATTTAGGATAAAAGAACATCCAGATGGGTTATGCCAACAGGCAAGAGAGGTCATTGAGTAGATGGGTAGGTTTCTAGTTTATTTTCTACTCCCTTTAACCTTATTGCTAGACTCAGATAACTCAAGCATGTT
>JAJEJO010004101.1:0-42404 GCA_020662805.1 Glaucomys volans
ATTCTAATAGATGAGGGGTACTGATGGCTTTAGTCTACAGAATGGACTCTACACTCTTTTGCATAGTTTACAAGGCCCTTAGTAATCTGACCCTATCTACATTTCTATGCTCATCTTCTTTCTAACATACAGTTCACCCAGAAGCTCACACATCTAGACCTCTACAATTGCTGCATGGAACGCTCTTCCTTCTTTGATCACTAGTGAAATGAGCTCCAGCTTATCCTCCATATACCACTTGAACAGGCAAAGATGAGCACTTGGGCACCATTAAACCCCCAGTATATCTGGAGTTTACTCCTCTTGAGTATATCTTACAGCTAATGGCGGTAAAAAATGTTTATTATATATATTTCATTTTATAAAAAAATATTTTTGTTCCCAACTAGATTTGAACTCCAGAGAGCAGGGAGCAAATATTTTTGCTGATTCTTAGTCTCTGTCCTTTGACTAAATTAGTGAATTGGCTCTGTTATTAGAAACCAGAAGAAACCTCTCTGTCAAAGTAGGGAGATGAAAGCTAGGGTAAGCACAGTGCTGAGAACTGAGTAGGTAGTAGCTAATCAATTGAGAATCAAGCAGTAAGCTAGAAACTAATTGTTAAAACCAGAGACCCAAGGTAGATCAAGAAGAAGCAGGTGACTGTACCCCTGGCCAACTCCTGAGATAGGTATTGTAACTAGCAGCTGGCTCTACTGGGCCTGCGGCGGCACGAGGCGTGGGAAATCTGTGCACTTTAAAGGCTCAGGAAGAAATATAAATAGCTAATAAATATGTGCTGTCTAGTAATTAAGGGAGTGAAAATGAAAACAATAAAGTACTATTTTTCTTCTCATAGACTGACAAAGACTTTTAAAAAATCAACAATAATTCTCAGTGTTACCTGAAGTGCAGGGGGAGGGAACACCCATTTTCTGCCAATGTCTTATTGCAGTGAAGGTATCATGTCCCTCAAACAGAGGACATCTGAACTGATGTCTTTGGGTGACTTTGTACCTGGAAGACCTCAGTTGGGGGGTGCATGAAACAATTTCTCAGGTTTCCCAAGCCCATCTTGGACCCAGATCTAACCATCACCAATAAGGAAGACATACGGGCAATACAGAACCACCAGAACACAGTGGGATTTGAACAGGCCACGCATGGCACCATCACAGCAGAGCCCAGCATTTGTGCGTGGTCATCTCCCGCTACACCCACAAAGAAGGCCATTTACAGCTGAACAGTGCCCCCATCGTAGCTACAACAATGGCTATGGAATGGTGGCCCTCAGATCCTTTGAGACACTTCTGGATGACTTTGGATCTCCATCATAAGCCTCAGCACAGCACAGTACCTTCTGCCTGCACCAGACTGTCTTGGGCAATAAATTCCTTGACTGGAAAATATTCTGCAAGGACTGTTTCTGGAAAGCTGGATTACATGCAAGATATGTGTCTGCCCGGCATGTAAAATCAGAGAAGTCAAATCACTCAGGATTGATGGCCCCCTCACCTGACCAGAGCTAAGGTTCTGAGCTTGACACAGCTGCTGCAGAATGTCAGGGCACAGTCAGAGGACATACCCCCAATATACCTGTTCCCACACAAGGTCATTCACATATACCAGGACTAACAACTTCTTAAACACAGAGGTCAGGGTAGAAGCCAGCCATGTCAGCTGCCTTCACAGTGTCAGAGGCCCTTATGTCCATAACGCTAGGCCAAACTGACAGAGAGGGGTCAAGATAAGGCATGTTATCCATTGTCAAAAGGCCTCTGAAGCCCCTTTCCTTCCTGAGGCCAATGATTGGGGTAGGCAAAATGAATAACACCAGCAATCTCCACAAAAAAAACACTAATGATCCCTGAATATGCAGAGATGGTCAATATCTAAGTTATGTTTTACAGCCATTCTTGGCTGGGTAAAATAATTCTGAAAAAGTCAGCCTGCTGACTGGGAGGAGTGCTTCTGCACATCAGCCTGCAGATGGTATTCCTAGGGGTGAAAAAAATCAACCTAGGGGCTGGGGCTGTAGCTCAGTGGTAGAGCACTTGCCTCGAATGTGTGAGGCACTGGGTTCGATCCTCAGCACCACATAAAAGTAAACAAATAAAATAATGTTGTGTCCATCTACAACTAAAAATATTTTTTAAAAAACAACCAACCTAGTCAGGGGCTCAGTTTCACTAATTCCCACTTTTTTCTTGGAATTTTTGCCCAGAAACCTATTATTCCACTCTAAAAAATACAGAAAGCATCACAAGATCCTGTTCCAAATGACTGTTTGCAGCTTAAGAAATACAACAGTGTGGGCATTCAGATCACTGTCAACCTGGCCTCTGCAAGTTACAAGAGGCAGACAGCTAGTCCTGAGTCCTTATCCAACCTCATTCCCCAGGTACTGAGGGGAGTATGGGACCCCTCATGAACTGACCCCAAATACTTCATTTCAGCCCAAATTCCTGTCCCCTGGGCAAGAGGGTCACACATTGGCCAGGTTAGTAGGACCACTTAGAACTAGAGTGTGTTAGTCAGCTTTTTATCACTGTAACCAAAAACATGACTGGAACAACTTAGAGGAGAAAAAGTTTATTTGGGCTCATAGTTTCAGAGGTTCAGTCCATGGTCAGCCAACTCCATAGCTCTGTGCCTGACATGAAGCAGAGCATCATGACAGAAGGACATGCCAGAGGAAAGCTGCTCAGCTCATGGCAGCCAGGAAGAAGAGGAGAGAGTGAGGTGCCAGGGACAAGATGGAATCCCCAAGGGCACGCCCCCAGTGATCTACTTCCTCCATGCCTGTATCTACCACCTAGTAGTGCACTTAAATTATTAATCTCCAGACGAAATCATAATTTAAGCATTCCACCTCTGAACATTGCCACTTTACCTAACACACAAGCTTTTGGGGGACAGATCATAGAGCTTACATAGAGCTAACAGAGGAAGGTCTCTCTAAGCCCTTCTGGGGAAGCCAAATGTGAGAGGTGAAGTCCAAAATTGGACAGAAGAGTCCAAAGAATCTACAAATCCAAGGTTTCAAAGACAGATACTAGAGTGGAGAGGCAGAACTATAAAAAGTGCAGAGGCCAGGACTCGGGGTGTAGTTTGAAGGCAGAGCAATTGCTGAGCATGTGTGAGGCCCCAAGATCATTCCCCAGTACCAAAAAATTAAAATAAAAAGGAAAGAAAGGAAGGAGAAAAGGAAAAAGAAGTTAGCTGTCCAGAATCAGCAGTGTTAATTCTGATTTAAGGCCTGGAACAAGCTATTTCTCTAGTGCTGTCTTTTTTTCTGCCTGTGATTGGTAGAAGGACTGGCTGAAAACAGCCAGAGGTAACAGTCACCTCTAAACCATCTATTTTACACCAATAGTAAGTTCTCAGGGTATGTGAATAAGGACAGATGATATGAATAAAGTCAGTTCAACCCTGCTCAGAGCCCCATGAACTTAGAAATGCTATTCATAGTATCAACATGCTTTATGGACATTTCATACCTAGCAAAAGCTGAATTCACAGAGCTGCAAACTCAAAAATAATACTAGTTCAATTCAAGAAATATGCATTAAGCACCATAATAACCTTCATGATACTTGCTACAGACATATTTTGGCTTGAATTTTATGTACTTGCTCTTTTGATTGTTTGTTGTTGTATTAATTTATAACAAGAATAAACTAAGAAGAATAGGAAAATACCAAACTAAAAAACCTGGGTTTACCTTCCACACTGTCATTTATTAAAACATTTAGAGTAACAAATGTTGCAGGACTAAAGGATTCCTGAACAATTGACTCACCATTTGAAAATCAGGAGCATCCAGGGCCAACTGGAATGAGCTGTTCATGTGATGATCAAATGTCTAGTATGCTCCTCTGCTAAAATGTAGAAAACCAGGCCCAGCTGGACCTCAACTTGACTCTCACAGGGAAACACCCAATCTGCTAGCCTTGCTGCCTCCAGATATCAGAACATTCAAGCAGTACATACCAAATGAATTCCTCTCAAAAAAGGTTCTTCTTACAATAATAACAGCTAATCACTGGTGAGCATGTATTATCCCAAGGCACGGTTCTAAATGGTTCACTCAAATTATCTCACTTAATCCTCACAAAAACATTATGAGGTATTAATTACTATTACTACACATTTTACAGATAGGGAAACTGAGGCTAAAGAAGTTAATCTTCTCATGGTCACACAGCTAACATCTATTTTTTCAGAGTTGATCCTTTTAAAGTGATCCTTTTAAGATGTCAAGTTAGATCATGTTGTGCCTCTCCTTGAATTCCCCAGTGAATTCTCACTTCACTCAGTATAAAATCCAAAGTTCATATGATGGCCAAACGTAACCCACATGGGCTCAACCCCCAACCCACTAATGAGTGTCTCATCTCATCTCCTAATACTTATTCCCTCACTCCCTGGGCCTCAGTGCATCACCAGCTAGTAGTTCCTTCAATGTGCCAAACAAGCTCCCACCTCAAGTCCTTTGCACATATTGCTCCCTCAGCTCATATGGGTTCATTCGTTTATTTTCTTTGTATGGGCTCATTTTTTTTTCTTTTTCTTTCCTTTTATTTCCTCTGCTCAAATAGTTTCCCCTGATAACTTTATGGGAAATAACAAATATAAACTAACTTGCCCCTGCTCTCCCAAACACATATACAGGAATACCTACATACCTGTTCATATATATATGAACATACATATATGTTTCTTCACTACCTGTAAACTTGATATGATATCAGGAATAAACTTGATATGAGCATGAACTTAATCTGTTCTCTGCCCTGCCCTGTGTCAATTTCAGTCCAATAAATGTGTGACAAATGAAGATACCAATGAAGAAGCCAAGACTCGAACCTAAACAGGTTGACTTTGAAGCCTGACCTCTGAACCCAGGCCTCTACCACCTCCCTTCCTTGACAGAGGAAGATGTTGAGAACAAAGCTTGTCTTAGGTAAAATTCTAAAATATTAGTGTCAGTCACATGAACAGAACTGGTTGGAGATGTAGCTCAGTATCAGAGCGTTTGCCTAGCATGCACAGGGCCCTGGGTTCCATCCTCAGCACCACAAAAAAGTCACAACAAAATCATAAATCAAGCCAGGCGTGGTGGCACACACCTGTAATCCCAGCACTTGGGAGGCCTAGGCAGGAGGATCGTGAGTTCAAAACCAGCCTCAGCAACTTAGCGAGGCCCTCAGCAACTCAGTGAGACCCTGGCTCTAAATAAAACACAAAATAGGGCTGGTGATGTGGCTCAGTGGTGGAGTGCCCCTGGGTTCAATCCGCAGTAACAAAAAAAAAAGAAAAAGAAAATCATAAATCATTGCTGAACATGAACAGAACTTCCAAGAGAGCTTTGGTAAGATGGTTTGAACTACTTGCTTCACTTCTGTTTGCCTCTTACCTTAATTAGAATGTTTAAAGAGGTTTTATAAGGCTTGAAATCTGAGAAGAGTGTAACAACTCGAAACTTCACTTCTTGCTTTGGTTTGTAGAGCATCTTGTCAGTTTGAATAAAGACAGACATCCTCTTGGTCTCAAACGATAAACGTGTATTACCATAGAATAAAATCTCATCCTGGGCAAGTCCAGTTACACGTAGCTCATAAATCTCATCTGCACTGTTCAGAGGTAGCTGTGGGGGAGAAGAGATCAGATACATCAAGGTCTCAATTTTTACCTCAAAAATGTCTAAATTACAAGCCAGTATAGAAAATTTAAATACATAGTATTATCAGAAGTAATTGCAGTGTTGAAAATTTTGCCCCTCCTGGGCACCAAACAATTTGTTTTCCTCTTTTAACATCGGGTAGTTTGCTCTCCAATTATATCACAGGGTTTCAGGAACAGAGGACACACATCCCATAGTGTGTGTGCACTCTCTCTCTCTCTCTCCTCTCTCTCTTTCTGTCTGTCTGTCTGTCTGTCTCTCTCTCTCTCTCTCTCTCTCTCCCCCTCTCAGCAGCAATCACCTTGCTGCTTCCAAGTCCAATTGCAAATTATCCTCCCCATCAGTTACTAGAGGTCTGAATCCCTCAACATCCCCCTGTGCTTGCCCTATTTGAGACAGTCCACCCATAAAGGCACATTTGCACTGTCTTCCTGCAGTTTTTCATCATGTGTCAGTCTCAGTAAGGATGATGGTGCTGCTACTTGCTTTACTTATTATTAATAAGAGCATTAACAGACAAGAAACCATACTAAACAGTTTACTTGCACTATATCATTTTATGTCAATCCTTCAGTAGATGCTTCTACTAAAACCATTCCACAAACAAGGAAACTAGGGCTTAGAAGAGCTAAGTTACTCCAGGTCACTAGCCCAGACACAAACCCAACATGAGCTATACTACTGTAAAAAGAACCTTGATTCAGAGAGTGTGGCACACTCCTGTAACTCCAGCCACTCAGGAAGCTGAGACAGGAGGATCACAAGTTCAAAGCCTAGATAACTTAGCAAGATCCCATCTCAAAATAAAAAATAAAGAGGGATGGGATGTAGCTCAGTGGTACAGCACCTCTTGGTTCAAATACCCAGTACTAAAAAAAAAAAAAAAAAAAAAGAAAGAAAGAAAGAGAAAAGGAAAAGAAAAGAAAGAAACCTTCATGTGGTCATTTAAAAATATGTCCAAAAGTTTCTGACGAAAAGTAGAGCCTAGGGCTCAGGCTGTGGCTGAGTGATATAGAGCCTATCTAGCATGAGCAGGGCCTTGGATTTAATCCCCAATACAGAGGAAAACAAAAACAAAAACAAAAAACAGTGTACACTATGAAATTCTTTAAGGTTTTTGTATATTTGAATTTTTCATAATAAAATGTTACAAAAAAATAATAATGTCACTTTCAAGTAACCTCTGGTACTAATATTTGCTTTTCTTCAATAAATAAATATTTGTTGATCCCCTCCTACATACCAGGTTGTCCTCGGTATTGAGATACAACTTGAAACAAAGACTCGTGCCCTCATGGGACTGAAAGTCTAGTCTTACATTCTTATATTCTACTTTCTCAAGTAATACTTTAGTTCTCTAATTCTTTTAATCAGATTCCTTAATACTATAAGCAAGAAAATATACATACTAGGAACTAGCATATCACAAGCGTATAACTGGCATAAATTTATAAATATTTCTCATGTAAAAATGAGATATTTGAGCCAGGCATGCCATGTAAGCCTGTAATTCCAGTGGCTCAGGAGGATCACAAGTTCAAGGCCAGCCTCAGCAACTTAGCAAGGCCCTACGCAACTTAGCAAGACCCGTTCTCAAAATAAAAAAATAAAAGACTGGGGATATAACTCAATAGTAAAGCAATCCCCTACAAATACATACATATATAGTCGATGGCACTGCTCTCTGTAATTTGAACACAGTTTGATTGTTTGAGTGGCACAGAGGCCCCAGATCAGAACAGATGGTAGATTGAATACTGATATTAAATTAATGATGCAGAGGTACAGAGGCTTCTTAACCACAAGAAAGTCAAAGAGTCAAAGAATTAGAATTAACACAAATGTGCCCCAAAACATTTTCCTCTGCTCCCTTCTCCCTCCTCCTTCAGGAAGCTCCATTAGAAACCCCACCTGACCAAACATAAGACTTAGGTAATCTGGCATCCCCAAAGATGCCAGTGCTAATCCCAGTACTAGGAAATCGGAATGATGACAGAGGCTTAGGTGTATCAATAGACCTAGGTTCTCTCCATGAAGAATGGGCACCATTACTTTGGAGTATCACCAGGGACTCTGCATGGTGCTCCACAATCCCAAGGGATCAGTACAGACTTTGGCCCTTTATCCTTAACAGTGGGACACATAATGAGAAAGGATGGAGAATATTGTGGAATCTAAGCAATCTTTACAACAGTTTCTCTCCCTGTGCGAGACCTGGGATAGGCTATAACCTGTGTCCAGAGCAGAGTGGACACCCTGGGGCACAGAAGCCCCTGCGTCTCTGCTGGTCAATTGCTTTCTGCCTTCTTGGAGTCATTTACTGATAAAAGGGCTGCAGAATGGGTAATAGTGCAGTCCCCTGATGAAAGACTTCTATATCTCTTATACGGGAATCAGTATTTTTTCATGGGTATTTTGGACTCCAATTCCTTGACCTGAGAGGACAGAGCTAGAGGAAGGTAGAGGCACCACAGCTGGAGACTATACGGCAGCCAGACTAGGAGTTGATAGTATCAAGAGGACTTTATTGACAAAATATCAGCCTCTGAGTTGAGCATGTTGATTCTCAATGACACTAAGCCCATTCTGTGCATCCATAAATGCAACCCGTCTGAGTCAGGGTACATCTGCCCAGGGCACATAAGAAAAGCAAGCTTGAAAAAAAAAAAAAGAAAGAAAAGCAAGCTTAAAAGATCCTTAGTGGACAGTAAATAAGCATGACTCATTCTAATCTGAGCTCTTTCACCTCCGCTGATAGATTCATTGCTCTAAGGAAACTTGAAATGACGCAATAGTGTTTATCGTCATTTACACAATGGAGAATGACAGTTACTAAAGAAATGGAAGATAATTTTTAAGTCAAATTGAGAAATTTAAGATGATAGTCTTTATCAACTTTATTTAAAATAAATTTTAAAAACACTTTTAATTAAAACCACTGCCTCATTTTAAGTTGGATTCCTTTACCACAAGAGTAAGAGTACTCTCTCTACCATATTTTAGACAAAAAATAATGATCTTTATATTAAGCATCAATTATGGTTTTTACTTTCTTCTTATTGAGGGCTATTTTATTAAAAGAGAAACAATGACCAAATCAGATAAGACATTTGTTTTCATGAACTCTTAAAATATACATGTTTTGCAGTAAAGTCATAAGGACCTTTAAAAAATAATTTAAAATACTACATTTACAAACATCAGGTTGCAGATACACTTTAAAAGTTGGGTCCACTTTAACTGAACACCCATGAAAATACAGACTCTTCTATTTTTGCCATGCATTATCAAAGTTGCCCAGACATTTTATGACTAAGTCTCTAAAAATGTACTTTACTAAAAAGGGAAATACTCCTAAATATAATCTCTGGTAAAAACTTTTAATAAATAGTCACTCTAGCTACATAGAGTAGAAATGGCACATATAATATTAAAAACAAAATTTTTGCAGTTAGTATTTCATACACTGAGGATTTAAAAAAGAACTATAGTAGACAAATTTCTAGGTAGAGACAGCTCAGACAAGACCGTTTAAACCACCTGGTACTACTAAGACCTCTCATGCCCTTGCCCTGCTTCCTCCTGTTTCCAGCCTTTCTACACCTCCAGAGTCTGGAAATTCAGACTCTTGAGGAAAACAAATAGTTTACTGGACCTCAAGCTGTGATTCCTGAACTTAACTCCCACTCTCCTTCTGCTGGAGAGCAATTATGCTACATAGGATTTATTTTAATTTCACCCTAGCCTAACCTTTCAACAGACTCATGCACACAGAATCTACTGTTTTAGGTTCTACTAACCCCAGCTAATGATTTATTGTCACAAAGACTGTGGTGGAGCAGGGCATCCCACTTTTGCCTGTTCATGCCTTCTGTTTTCCCCCTCTACTTTCTTTTTTTTTTTTTTTTTTTTTTGGTACTAGGGATTAAACCCAGGAGCACTCAATCACCAAGCCACATCCCCAGCCCTATTTTGTATTTATTTAGAGACAGGGTCTCACTGAGTTGCTTAGGGCCTCACTAAGTTGCTGAGGCTGGCTTTGAACTCACAATCCTCCTGCCTCAGCCTCCCAAGTGCTGGGATTACAGGTGTGCACCATGCGCCCTGCCTTCCTCCTCTACTTTCTATTGTTAGCATAAGTGTGTGTGTGTGTTGTAGTGCTGGGAACTGAACCCATGGACTTGCACAACCTACATAAACACTCTACCACTGAGCTACATCCCAGCCCTTTCTTTGCTTATTTGTTTATTTGTTTGTTTTGTTGTGGTTGTTTGTTTGTTTTTCTTCTTGTTCTTTTTCTTTTTTTTTTTTTGAAGGATGGTGTCTTGCTAAATTGTCCAGGCTGGCCTGGAACTTGCAATTCTCCTGCCTCAGCCTCCTGAGTAGCTGGGATTACAGGTACATGCCACAGCGCCCAGTTAGTAACCGCCTAGTTCTCAGTAAGGCAAGTACAAACACAATGTGTTAGGAACTTAATTGATAAAGCATATTAGGTAATTTTTATAAATACTGTTTGGGACACAATATTCTCTAGGAAGCCCCCAAAATGAATGTGGTTTCTGAATATGCTTAACAAACAGCCATCAAGAGGTAATAAATGAACTGGCTCATGAGGTAATGCTGATCCTACTCAAGTACATATTATATCAGGGCCAAAGTCATTAGTCATCTATTCTCAGAAAAACATCAAATTGTGCCTCTTGTTGGATGATGAGGTCTAGTCAACTGTACATTAACCACCTGAAAATCCAGAACAAAAAAAACAAAGCACAGTTATTAAAACACAGACTTCCAAATCAAAGCCATGGGAAATATGATTAGTTCACAAACAATATCTAATAATAAGGTCTGATGACTCCCTCAACAAAATAATAACCCCTTTCCATTTCTATAGTAAATTTTACAATGCTTTCACATCTTATTTCACTCTAAGGCATCCCTATGAGCTAGAGACTATCTTTATCCCTTTTCTAGGACCAGGAATAGAGTGAGGTGAGTCAGGCACTTGCCTCAGAGGCAAAATTTGAGGGGCACCAAACAACTCAGTAATCAAGAAAATAATATTTAATATAATATTTTAAAATATCAAAATTAATACAAAGAAAATATTATGACCCCCCAAAATTAAAACTTCAACAAAGAATAGGACCAGTATTACTGATTTCTTTTGCCTCAGATTCTAATATGACTCAGCATGGCACAGCCCTCTTCAAAGACAAGGAAACTCAAGAGCAGATATTTATTACACATTCAGACTGTAAGGCTCATTAAGGCAAGGGGGAACAAAAACAGTGAACTTCTCTATTTTACAAAAGGAAAATCCCTGCTAAAAGTTTGAAAAATCTAACAATCAATATCCCTGAAATAGCAGTACTCTTAAATAATCAAAAGGCCGAATTTAACTCAAGACACACTTCCAAGAAATGTAAATAGACATGAAAGCCAATAAAAGATTAATTTATTTAGCTCTTGAGGCAATGCATTTCTGAAATCAAAAACTGCAAATGAATACTTACTGCTGGAAGAGTAAGTGTCCTGAAAGAACCTAAAAGAAAAACAGGGAAGAAAAGAGATTTGTCATAATTTGAATGTGATACTATAACATGAAATTTATAAAACTCTTAGATGTATATGAGATTATAAATGCATTTGGTCAAACCAAAACAATTTCATTAATGCCCAGAATATACTAGAAATCATTACGTATCCTTGTGCCAAAGTTTTAAGGATCATAATTAAAAAGATATCAATGAATGAGCCCCTAAAACAGGAAGATCTGCTTTTCTTTGCCATTATTTGTTCTCATTGTTGCTACGGCTCTCATTGGTGTTCTAAGGAGGGTTTTTTTGGCGGGGAGGTTTAATATTTTTTTAGTTGTAGCTGGACACAATACCTTTATTTATTTATTTATTTATTTATATGTGTTAATGATGATTGAACCCAGGGTCTCACACATGCTAGGCAAGTGCTCTTCCACTGAGCTACAACCTCAGCCCCAGATTTTAGGTCTTTGAGGGTGACTTCATACAGCATAGGGGAACCTGTGGTTTGGGAGTTTTGGGGTTGGGGGTGTTTTGCTGTTGAGGGACTTTTTGTTTTATTTTTTGTTTGTTTTATGTAGTGCAGGGGATTAAACACAGAGTCTAATGCATGCTAAGCATGCACTCTACCACTGATCTATCCTCACATCAAGGTTTATTTTTTATGTTCTCATACCCTCATGATAAAGAAAGAAAAGGAAGGCATTAGTCATGTCAAGAGGGAGCTGGGAGTCATAACTGACTCACGAGTATTAGGGTGGTGCAGATGTTTTGGAATACGGTTTCTAAACATAGGACTGCTACTTTAATTCATGCCAGCTTCTCATCATATCCATTTATTTTGAGGGAAAAATGATTTCAAGTTAAAAAATGGAAAGTACTTATCTGAAGTTCCCATCAGTGGTGATAATAGAATCTCCTTTCCTTGATTAACGTAAAAATTATGTATTAAAGATGCCAAAACTAATACGACAGGCAAGGTCCCTCTCCTCCTGGAAACCACATGCTTTTATCGTGTGGGATCAGAGAGGCACCAAAATGTGGCACAGTACACAGGAGTTTTAAAAGTGGCTTCTGAAGTCAGATCTCACTGGTTCTATCATGAATCTGCCACTTTTCAGCTCTGTCTTTGCACAAGTTACCTGATTCTCCAGCCCAATGTTTTCATCCATAAAATGAGGATACTGATAATCACACCAACCTCACAAGACAATAGTGAGGTGATACTTGATGCCTGCAAAGTGTACAGAACAGTTCCTGACACATAGGAAACATGAAGTGTTAACCATCACAGTGCCAAAAAGCTTGAAGAGTTTTCCACTGGGAATGTCAGCATGCCTCTACAACAACAGCCTTCAAATTTTTAAGATGAAGCACTCCATAAATAAAAAACATTTAGTACACATTACCCATGTCAAACTGGACTCATTAAAGTTATGTACATGTATTTTCTCAAACTATCAAATATAAGAAAACCTTAATTTCCTAGTTTTTCTCAATTACAAAAACGAAAGTACATTTTCTACCTTCACTATTATAAATAATCTTGTACAGATGGCTGCACACCACCACAAAGACCACAGCTTCAGTGGGCCTCAAGGAAACACAAATATGTTTTCAGGAGCACATAAGCAAGTTATCACCATCATTTACCACCCAGCAGAAATCAGCTTATCTAACGACTATCAGCACAGAAACCAAAGAGCAGGAGTTTTACATAAGAGGATGCTGGACAAAACATGTTTTGGGAAAATGAAGAAGAGCAGTTGAACAGATATAGAAAGAGGGAGGTCGGGGAGTATGCACATAGGAGGAATGGAGGGACAATGCCTAGAGAAAACGATGCCAGCATCTGCCATTCTAAGATAGGAGAAATGAGACAGGAAGAAAGGAGAGGAAGCATGGCTTCAGGCAGAGGAGCACCAAATCCATAGCAGCAGAGGTCATCTTCCTCTGCAAAGAACTGGCTGGGCCAAGCCACTGGCCAGGCGAGGACAGCAGAGAATGAGGCTGGCCCAAAGCTGAAAAGGCTTTCTGCACAGGGTGAGCCCTTGACACCAGTATCCCAGGTGACCCTGTTATCCACATCCTGTCTTAGCATTTGTCCTGGATCTTTTGTTGGTTAGTAATATGTTATTATGGAATAGGTTTAATCTGCATGTTTGAAATATTTTATTTTTTTGATAGGTAAAAATTACATATATTTATGGTATACAATATGATGTTTTGATGTATGCATAATTTGTGTAGTGGCTAAATTTCTTATTTATTTGTGGTAAGAATACTTAATATCTACTTTCTGAGCAGTGTTCAAGTACATAAAATGTTGTTATTAATCACCCTAACCATGATGTACAACAGATCTCATGAACTTATTCCTCCTCTCAAATGGAAATTTTGTGTCCTTTGACCAACATCTCCTCAAGCCCCCAGCCCAGCCTCTTATAACCATCATTTCACTCTCTGATTCTCTAAGTTCAACATTTTAGGATCCACGTATGAGATCATGTGGTATTTGCTTTTCTGTACCTGGCATATTTCACTTAATACCCTCAGATTTATCCATGTTATCACAAATGACAGTATTCCATTGTGAGTATATACCCCATTTCCTTTATCTGTTTGCCTGCTGATGGACACACACAGGTTGATTCAATGTATTAGCTATTACAAGTAATGCTTCAATGAACAAGGGAGTGCAGATGTCTTTGCCATGCTGATTCCATATCCTTTGGATATATACTCAGTTGTGCTTTGGGAATATCTCAACTGGGGGGCGGGGGCGCTCTGTTCATTAAGGTTTTATTTTTAATAGGACAGATATATTCTACATTGAATTGAAATAGAATTGAAAAGCCCTATGGTGATGCAGCAACTAAACTTGGTAAATTCTTGAAAAAAAAATACACAGCAAAAGTACTTAACAAATTCTGTCTTATAGAAATATTTGTTGGGTTAGAAGTATGGCTCAGTAGTAGAGTGCTTGCCCAGCATACACAAGACCCTAAGTTCCATGAGAGAGGCATGGTGCTCTGAAAGCAAAAAGACTGACCCTGTGAAAGATGTGGGCTGAAACACTTGAACATTTCAATATGGCAGGAAAAATAAAATTAAGAATATCATATCTCTATAGCAGAATTTACTATATAGACAATATTTCTTACCAGGTACCTCAGTACATGTAGAGAGAGTGTTTTGTCAACTTAAAATATTATGGCCAGACAACCTGAACATGGACATAAATAATGGGTTACATGAGTTCATGCTCCAATATAATTAAATAAATGGCTAAAAGATGGAAAATAAAAGTTCTTACTTATGATAAAATTCATCTAAAAAATATAGACAGTATCCTGGGATTAGTAAATTTCACAACTATCACAGAAATGTGTGATTCAGGCAATAATCACCAATCTAGTATGTATAAACAAGCTAAGTAAGAACCACCATTGTTTTAAGCTAATAAATTTGGGGTTAGCTTACTTCATGATGATAGATAACTGGAACACTTTCAAAATAAGGTTAACCAGCAACCTCTAAAGATGGGAGGTCCTGTGTAATAGCCTCTGGTCACATGTGGCTATTGAGCCATTGAAATACAGTAATTATAAAATATACCCATATTTCTAAGACTTAGAACAAAAAAAGAATATAAAGTACCTCATCAATGATTTTATCCATGTTGAATTGATATTTGTAGATTACTGGATTAAAGTATATTAATTAAAATTAATTAAAATTAAATTAATTAAAATTAATTTGACCTGGTTTACCTTTTTTAATATGGCTACTAGAAAATTTTCAATTACTTATGTAACACTGGTCTACTTTATGCTTTGAATGTAGCCCTTGCTGCTTTGCGACTGCAACTTCTTTTTTAAATGGACATATTTCTTTCTCTTCTTCCTTCCCTGCTTCTCCCTAATCTCTCCCTGTCCCTAACCTCAGGGGAAACAGGATTATCTTTCTTCCCCATCCTAGGCAGATTTATCTGTCCTTGAGTACACACCCACAAAGAATGAAGTAATCCAGACTTTGGGGATGGAACCAGAAGATCTCAGAAATTACTATCTCCCAAATTAACAAGTGAATTACGACTCCAACAGAGAACATGTGGACTGCAGACTTTCAATCGCCTCTTTAAAAGCCCCTTTTCTCCCTGATAGTCAGAATCACAGACTCTGGGGCAGGAGTCCCTGTGTTTCTCCTTTGCTTGCAAAGCAATAAACCTTCTTTTTCCTTTTTCTCAATATTGTGTCCTCATTATTGGGGACAAGGACCAAGCTTTCAGTAACACTTACACAATTACTATACTTCTATTGGACAGCCCTAGCCTAGAGGACAATAACACTTGAATTTTTACTTACAAACAATAGAAAAACCAACAGATATGACAGAATTCATTTTTTAGTCTTGTGAAAAAAAATAGTAGTATTTATAGAGTGTTCTGAAAGGACTGGTTTAATCATCACAACAATTCTATTTTATAATTGAGAGCCTTAAGCCAGAGACCTGAAGAGACTCACCTGCCATCACAGACTACAGTGATGGGGCCAAGGCTCTGACGAGGCCGCTGGCTCCTGGGCAGAGCTCAGAGTCACTGCTCTGCCCTGATTCTCAGTACAAGAAGCAGTTACACTCTCGTTCTTGTGTTGTAAATACTTGTGTTCTTGTGTTGTCTACTGTCAAATTTCCACAGCCTGCATAGTCTTTGTGAATGTTGACATCCCCACTTCCTGGATCACGGAGGTTAAGAGTCTCAGTCATCTTGAACTCCTTTTTCTCCTCAACTCTAAGTTAATCAGTCATCAGAACCTGTGGATTCAGTAGCCTAAGCCAGCCATTCCAAAGAAGTGGGTAACCTTGGACCAGGTGACTCTCTAGCACTTGCAAGCCCCAAAGGGCACGGCTCTGAGAGCAGTAGGCTGCCAGACCCTCAGCAGCTTGCGGGAAGAAGTCCTTCACGCCTGCAGGGGGATCTGGGTAGTCCAGCACAGTGTCTACCAATGTCCCACATTAGAATAAAACAAAAAATTAAATTGCAATGAGCTACACCAACAAACCAGTGCCTTCATTACTGAAAGTACTTATTTTTCTTTACTGTGGGATAAATCATCAGGGGTTGACTATTTGTCAGCTCAGTGACTGGAGGAAACAATGTGCTTCCTTTCTCCACTGGTCTGACCCACTGTCTGCCTCCCAATGCCAGCAAACTTACAAAGATAAGGAGGGATAAGGGGTAGGAATTTATTTTGGTCCAAGTGACATCAAGCAAGGAGAAAGTGGAAAAGAGCTGGGAGTCTACAATCCATTCAAATAGATCTCAGATCTCGTGGGTTGATTAAGTGGAGGGCAAGCATTTTAGCAAATCAAAACAAGTTCAACAGATATGAAGTGCAAGAAATCCCATTTCATAGAGCTTTTTTTTAAATGTGGTTTTTAGTTTAGTCAAACCTTGGAAGGGTTTTCTCATTAGAGAGAAGTTGAGAGAGATGACTGACTGCGAGCCTGGGTCCCGTGCAGACTCATGACCACATCTGTCCACAGAACCAGGAAAGATACATGGCCAGAAAGAGAAGCCTCAGCCAAAAGCTAGAGTGCAGGGACAGAGATGTCTCACCCACCTCTCATTCTTGTGGGATCCAGGGTGTGGCTCAGATAATGCAAAGAGAAATCTGTCTTATGACACTCACTGGCCGCCTGTATTCGTATTGAAAGGTCAACTTTAAATAATAATTTTTTTAACTTGCTGTCTTCCCTTTAAATTTACAAACACAGCTTGGAATTTCCTAGGTGTTTATTAAGTCCAAACACAGAACTTTTTGAAAGTCTTAACATTTTAGCAACAATTTATGCCACCAAAACATAAACTAGGGGTACTGGGGGTGGGGCAGTGTAGGTGAGGAATAATAATCTCTTTCTCTGCTGTTGCTAGGCTGAGAATTAAATGGGCAGTATTTGCAAACTGTTGTGAACATTTTTTTCCCTTTTGGCAAGGCTCCACTCAGACATGGGAACTAGTCACCATCTCTTGAACAGGGGCAGGGCAGGGTACTCTGAAATCACTAACTAAAGAGACACTGTTACTTAAAGTCCTTCTTAATGTTATTCTGGTTAACTCTGTAAAACTGACCATTTTCGTGTATGACCAGAGATAGTCAATCTGAAAATCCTCTCAGATGATTTCTCCTTCCCCACGTCACCTAAGCAACTCAAAGGAAACCTTGTTTTAAGACTTAAGCTTGGCACAGCCTGAGAACCGGCCGCTTGATTTACAAATAGAGTCAAAGCTATTTTTAAGTTGTGTAATAAGCATACACAAAAACTAACCTTCCCTTAACTTTTTAAACACACTCTGTAATACCAGATGCTGCCTCTTCTGACATCTGTCCTGGAAAATTGTTGAAGGCAAAGTGTGTAATTGGAAATCCAACGAGGTCCAGAAATACTCTCTACAAAAAAATTGACTTTCCACTATATACATGGCCTGACTTTAGTGTTTTCTTCTTAATTCTCATTGGCAGCCCTTTGCTTTTCAGTCATAAGCAGTAATAAACTTTATTATCACTCTATTCTTAGCTGGAATGTTTGAACCCTTTATCAATGTATTAAATGTTCTCTCACTAGGCGGCATATTCTTTGATCTGCAGATAGACAAAACAAGAAGGAAGGGTTTCCACCACAAATCTGTGGAAGACAAATCTTAAAATACAATGTTTCTGCTTACAGTTTAATGTCATTTAAAGGCTAAACAACCATCCAGTGAATTGAATTTATATAGAAAGTACAAGTCAGCAGAAGAGAATAAAATCTCCTGTGGTCTCTTACATTCTCCTTTTGGTGCCTGTTTCTTTCTCTCCTACCTCCCCTTGCTTACAAACACAATAAATACGACTTTCATACATAATGTTTTATTCTATTTAGACATCTCAGTGAAATTAGGTCAAACAAAAACCCACGAACCATAAAATAAACAAATTCACAGTATAAACTAAATGTCAGGTTAGATACAAGTGAAAAACAAAGAGGCAAAGTTCTTGGCTGCTAACTGGCAAGGTTGGGAAGCTGTATCCTACAGAGCAAATCTGGCCCCCCTATTTTTTTGTACAGTCCATGAACTAAGCATGGTTTTTCATTTCAAATCAGGTGCAGAAAATCAAAAGAAGAATGATATTTCATGATAAGTTAAAATTATACAAACTCCCAATTTCAGCATCCACAAGTAAAGTTCTATTGGTACACAGCCATGCTAACTTGTTTGTGCAGCTGCTTTCAAACTACAAAGGCAGCACTGAGTAGCTGCAATGAAGACCAAGAGGTCAGCAAAACTACAGTATTTATGCTTTACAGAAAAAGATTGCTACCCACTGTGATATGTGCATTTTTTAGAGATACCACCTCCTTTCTCAAGGAATCAGGTTGAAGGCCCACTCAAGCCAAAATCAGTCATGAACAGATGGCCTTGGACCCATGCCACAGGCTTGTGCTCCCTCCAAAGGGAAGCATTATATGAATATCCAATTCTGAGTGCCAACCAACTAACATTCCCTGTTTACTACACATCAGGCACTGCAATAAATATTCTAAGCAATGCAAAAAAAAAATGAAAAAAGAAATGGGTGACATTAATTTTAATTATGTATTGTATTTAACCCAATATGTCTGAAATATTATCATCAAACATATAATCAATGCAAAAAAAATTTGAGTATTGTTAAAATTTTGTTATCAAAATCCAGTGTGTGTTTTATATTTATAGCTCTTTTCAACTCATATAAGCCACATTTCAAATACTTAAAAACCACTAACTGGGCTGGGGTTGTGACTCAGTGATAGAGCGCTTGCCTAGCATGTGTGAGGCACTAGGTTCAATTCTCAGCACCACATAAAAATAAATAAATAAAATAAAGGTGTATCAACAACTAAAAAAAAAAAAACTTACTCTTAAAAAAAAAAAAAAAACACCAACTAATGTGTACCATCTTGGATGGTACAGCTCTAAAGCATTATCTTTTTTAACCCTCACAATGCTATGAGGTAGGGACTCGGTACTATGATTATGAGGAGATATAAGGATTCATTTTCAGTGAAGCTCTAGAACTTCCATTCTGACCCACAGTGCCTCCCAAACATACAGGACAGATCCAGCTATTCCTTCCAAAATAGTCCAAACATATCCCCATCCTCCCTCCCTGTACCTCCTCCATAGCTCACTATACTCTGATATTAAGTATTTGGATACACCCAATCTTTCATCTTTTCTCTTGCCCATATTATTCTCAAACTCAGCCACATAGATAACCATGCCTCTTCAACCCAGCAGAATCATCTGCAGCGTTTACTCCATACTCTCCCCTTGCACTAGCACACACAGCTAATTCATCTAGCTCTCTAATCCAGTAAAGCCAACTTGACTTTGAAACTATCCACACAGCACTCCAACCAGCCTTTACATCAACTCCAGCTGGCACATGAAATGAAGCCTACTCTGCTTCTCTGGGAAGAGCACAGGGGCCAGAACTATGCATGGTCACAAGGTATATCATCTAGCATTGAGCCATGGCCAATTTGGTGCATAAAAAATGTTTGAAATGCTCAAAGTAATAAACAAACTATCTTTAAATGCCTCAGGAGACATCACACATATTTCAGCAAATTTAAGGTTTTAAACAAAATCATTTCTGCCAGCTATATCCTCATAAATGTAAATTCCTAACATTGCCCTACCAAATGGAAGTTACCAATGGTCTTTTAAAAATAAAAAATAAAAGAAAAAACAAAAACTTTGCTCCCTGTTTATTTCAAACTGCTTCACCATTCTGGTTTTTAGATTTTAATTCATGAGTCATTTCTTCAGAAGTAAAGATCCACAGATCTGCCCACTAGCTACTTACTAGTACTTTCCCCACTAAATCTTCTTTGACCAACTTCACCATGAGCCTGGCAAGGGATGAAAAGCCAACCTAGAAGTTTCCTAAGGGAAGTAAAGAGTAGAAGAGATAAATCAAGGCCAGGATCCACTATAATCCTCCTCCTCAAATTTTGTCTCCATACCTTTGGTATGATGGTCATCTTAGCCAAACCAAGAAATAGTGAGTTACAATGCCACCCCTTACACTGACAGCCGTGACAGTAATAAAGTAACTCTACCTATCCTCTCACATTTCAGGTGAGGCACAACACCAGCATAAACAGTCTTTTCCTTTTTATTCTCCCCATGCTGTCTCCCTAGACTCTAATCAAGCCCTAGTCCCTGCATTCCAAATTTCTCACAGTTCAGCAGTGAGCCAGTGCAGGGCACCACCACAGAGTATTTCCAATTCTGTGTTTCTCTTTCTGATGTGCTGCTATATTTATCCCCACTTCCTACGCAGAGGAGTCTGTACAGGCCAGATCTATATAATTTAGAGGCAGGTAGACAACTGTAACAAAGTTTTCCTAAAACTGTATTTTAAAATTTTCAATTTTATTTTTCATCTCAACTATATGTCAAAATGTTTCGAACCTTATACATTCTCTATTTCTTTCTTTCATCAAATGAAAAAGTACAACTTTATGGATAATCTAATCCCAGGTGCCCCTGATCCCAATCCTGATCCCACCTCTTCTGACCCCATGAATTATCCACACCTACCCTTAGTCACTTTTCTCTACTGTGCCTTTTAAGAGACCACATGCCTCTCTCTTTTCAACCGCCAAACTTCTGGAAAGAGTGGAATCACTTTTTGATTTATTTTCTTATCTTCTGTTCATTCCTTAAAACTTGCCTTTGCTCCCAACATGAAAATTTGAGCCATTCACTTATGGGTCACAAATGTCCTTTCCTCTGTCCTGACCTTTCTCCAGTTTTCTGGACTCCTTGGCACTACCAAAGCTTCCTTCTCAGAACATTCTCTTCCCTTGGTTTCTGAGACACCTCACCACCTTCAATCCACCCATCTCTGACTGCTCATTGGCTATTCCTTTCATCAACTTATTTTTCCCCTCCAAAGCTTCTGCCCTCAGTCTTTTTCTTCCCTTAAGTTCTGTCTCTCTTGTGCATCTCACATATTCTCAGGATTTCCAACACTGTCTGTCTCTATGGGAACAATGCCTTAAATTCCCTCCCCAACTACAATTTCAAAATTATCAGCTGAGCATCTCCACCTAGATGCATCATCAAACTCACATCCAGAGTAGAATGAACTGTCTCTTCAGAAAACACACAGAAACCCCTATCGCCTTCATGACCACCAGTCCCAGCCATCAGCTCTTTTCCTCTGGCACACCCTTCCCTTCTTTGGTCTGTGAATAACCATGGGACATTTATGAATGGTCATCTGTATCCCTCTGGAAGTACAAGGTAACTACCATGCGCAGTGTCAGACACAAGAAGCACTCTTTGCAAACCACATTGAATTTTTTATACAAACAAAAATGAAAACTTTGCCAGTTTACTGCACTGTGTGTGTGTTACTAGCATTTATCCAGTCTCTCAAGTCAGAAATCTTTTTTAAGTTATTTTTAACTGATATACGAAAACATAAAAAGTGTGCATATTCATGGGGTACCATGTGATATATACATAATGTAATTTTTAAATCAGGTTAAATATATCTATCTCCTGAAACATTTATCATTTCCTTATAGCGAAAACTTTCAAAATCCTTCCTTCTAGCTTTCTGATATGCAGTATATTATTGTTATCTGTAGTCACCCTGCACCAGAACACCTTACTTCTAACTGTAACTTAGTATCCATTGATCAGCTTCACTGTACTGTTTAAATATTGTATATTATTCTTCTGGAAACTCCAGTGAAATCCTTCCCTTTGTCCTACAATACCTATTCATTCATGGTTCATATACAAGAAATAATCCGTGAATATTGAACTAATGAGGGGAAATGTCTTTGGATAAGCACTAGTTTCAGCATTATAAAACCATCTTAACAGAACGTAAGGGATCAACAGAAACCCAGCCCAAAGTTTTACGGGATCTGATTTCTATTTCTACCACAGCCCTTCAGTGAGTCACAAAGAGAGTGACTCATTCAGTGTTAGAAAAAGAGTAGCACATGTTCAACTTAAAGTTTAAAGAATTAATGTGTTTACTTTCAACTTTACCCATTGATTCACAATCAAGCCTCAAAATACTTTTCTCTGCTGCTGAAAATTGACACCAATGTTTAGGGCTAGGGGCTGCTCCAAGGGCAACCCAGAAGTCCAGGAGGGGCCCTCTCAGCTGCCGTGAGTCATCACAGGCTTGCAAGGGCATGCCACTTGCTCTCAGGTTTTCCAGTATTTGTCAAGTATAATTTGTGAGACACTAAAAGTAGTTGTTCTCACTTTATTGTGGCTAAGAATCACCTGTTGTGATGGTTAAACTTAAAACTTAGATTTCTGTACCTTACCCATTTCTGGAGATTGGCCATTAATCGGCATCTTGAGAAAGTACAATTCACACTTTGAGAAACATGGCAATAGAATTTAATGTTTTAAAGATCTATGATGCTCCCAGGCCAGTCCCCACCCCTTATGCAGAAGTAGTAGTCCATAAAAGCAACCCCATCTTGAGATGAAACAAGACACTTGCACAAATATGCAAGTAATCATTTTCAAACTCCCAAACCTTACTGTCTTCCACATCAGAAGAATTAACATTTGTAAATATATTATAGGTCTTACCCAGAGTTCTCCATATGTTAGGAAAGTTTCTTGAAGGATAATGAAAACAGCAGTAGACTGAAAATTTGGAGACATACAATATATTTCCAGCTTTGCCAACCAATAAGTGATTTGACCTTGACTAAGTCCTCAAACACCATACCTCTCCTCAGTCTCTTCCGCCATAAATTAGGTGATTGAATTGGCTTATCTTTGAGGTCCCTTCAGCTCCAAAATCCTATGAAGCTCATAATAAACTAAAAGAAGAGCTGGGATTTCATCTTGAAATTTTTTAGATCCAAATTAGATTTCATTAGTTCCAAGTCTAAACTATAAGCACTTTCACTATTTTCTGGAACAAGATTTATTTCAAATAAGAAAGAGCATTGTCTTTTGCCCCATTAATGAATTAGTTTCACTGTTTTTGTAAATTTGATTTAAGGAAAAAAAACCTGAACTAAAAATGCTAGCTGAAAATTGGGGAGCTCTGCATGGGCATCTCCTGGTTTGCTTCATTTTGGGATATTGACAGAGTGTTGTATAGTCATCTTTCTCTAAAATCATTTATCCTATGAAGCTCATAATAAACTAAAAGAAGAGCTGGGATTTCATCTTGAAATTTTTTAGATCCAAATTAGATTTCATTAATTCCAAGTCTAAACTGTAAGCAAATGTGAAAATTATTTTAGAGAAAGATAACCATACAACACTCCATCAATATCCCAAAATGAAGCAAACCAAAAATCTTTCACTGTTTTCCACACAGTAGAAAACTTTATGATCTTTAGACCTCAAACAGAACTAAGTTCAGGTCCAAACTTCACTATTTACTAACTTGGTTAACTCAGGTATATTAACTGTTCTCGCTTAGCCTTGGTATCCTCACATCCAAAATGAAGATAATAGTGCCTATTTCAAAGGGTTATAGAAATTAACTATTTTGCCTAAAGTTCCTGACCCTATGGGGAAACATAATATTTAATGTGCTCAGTACCTTCCCACTCTTTGCTAGTGATGTGTATTTTATAGAGTTCCCAGTTTGAAATCATCCCAACAGGTGATTAATAAAACTGCCTTTGACATGAATTGTTGCTGTTCTCTTATAATAACAGTAGCTACCAAATTCTTAAACAATTCCTATGTGTTAAGTACTTTAAATGTCACCTCATTTAATCCTCACAATAAGCATAACATTGTATGAGGCAGAAACCACTCTTTTTCAGATGATAAAACTGAAACCATGAAAATGAAATCATGACTGCCCACAGTCACACAACCATTAAGTGGAAAGGCCAGCGCCTGCATCCAGGTAGCCTGACTCCAAAGCCCAAGCACATCCACTACACTACGGTCCTTTATCCTCAGGCTCCACCTACCTGTTAATATATATCCCACACAATAGCAAAGATATGTGAATGAAGAGCCCACACCCTTTAAAAAGAATTCTCACGTAACTACAGGTTCAGACTGAGTTCCACTGGCAAAGCTACCTGTGAAAACCTGCCCTGGGAGATCTGCCTACACACTACACTAATTAATCTACTCTCATAAAAACCATGGGACTGATTTTGATCTATGAAGCATGAAATGTATGTTCAGTAGCTTTATTTTCACCAGAAAGCTATTCTAAATGAATGGGTTTTTTAGTTCGTCAGCTAGTATCTCAAATATTAAAATTTTCTTACCCTTACTGGAACATGATAGAAAATAAAATACCCCATAGTCAAAGTAATAAAGATAATAAAGGACAAAAAAGATTTTAAATTCTGAAAAAATAGAACGTGAACACGCTCCATTAACTCTCCAAAATTTAAGGCAAAAACTAAAAGCAAGTTATCAGAGGATACAGACACAGAGTGCTTCATCCCAACACCTCAATGGAGAGACAGGAGCAGGCCTGGCAACATCAACACCAATGGTGCCACCAGCCAGCAGGCACTCGCCAGGAGATGCCCATGCAGAGCTCCCCAATTTTCAGCTAGCATTTTAGTTCAGTTTTTTTTTTCCTTAAGTCAAATTTACAAAAACAGTGAAACTAATTCATTAATGGGGCGAAAGACTATGCTCTTTCTTATTTGAAATAAATCTTGTTCCAGAAAACTAGTGAAAGTGTATAAATGAAACTTTCAAATTACAGAAAAAGGAAATAAAATGGAGATTATAATTTCAATGGCATCAAAATAATTCAATACTTTCATATGCCTTAAAGAGTTCTCATTTACAACTGATGAATCCCAATGTTCTTAACTGTTTTTCCTGATATGGCATGGAACTCCAGGGCAACTGCAGAGGGAAAGAGATAAAACAGACCAGGGAAGAGAAAAGGGAGCAGACTCACTCTCCACCCAATATATTAGACTGATTCCAAGCCAAGAGCTGCTCTATCTTCTCTGGTATTCATTACCTGCTGAACTTTTACTATGTTTTATCAATTATGTTTACTACTAAACTAACTCTATAATTGTTTTCATGAGAGATGATGGTGATAATGCTCCTGATAATGATAGCAGTGACAGTGGCATGGGGATGATGACAAGTACTCTTGAGAATCTAATCTAAATCTTTAAAGAGACCTTAGGGGCTAGGGTTATGGCTCAGTGATAGAGCAATCGAGTGTGGGGCCCTGGATTAGATCCTCAGCACCCCATAAAAAATAAATAAATAAATAAATAAATAAATTTTTAAAAAAAAAAAAAAAAAGCTGGGCATAGTGGCTCACACCTATAATCTCAACAGCTCGGAAGGCTGAGACAGGAGGGTCACGAATTCAAAGCCAGCCTCAACAACTTAGTGAGGCCCTAAGCACTCAAAAAGACCCTGTCTCTAAATAAAATATTAAAAAGGACTGGGGATGTGGCTCAGTATTTAAGTGCCCCTGGGTTCAATTCCTGGTAGTAAGAAAGAAAAAAAAAGAAAAAGACATTAATACACTTAACAGAATGTCATAAAGTTTAGTAGAAACATTTTATCTAAAGGGCTATTAATCACACACAAAAAAATAACCAATAATCAATCCCCAATAAATACAGAACTAATCTATTTGTTAAAAAGAATAATTGTAATACAATCAATGCTGCTGGCCTCAAGTGTGGAAATGTAAATAAAATTTCCTGTATATCTATCAATCAAATAAATGGACTCCCCCCTGAAGAAAAGCCATATTTTTCTGCCTTTATTAAAGTACATTCTACAATCTGAATCCATTAGTTATTACTATTTCTAATACAAATTAAGCCACAAATACATTTTGATTATGGTAAAAAAAAAAAAAAAATTACCCCACCCCCACCCCAGGAATTTCTAAAAAAGTCCAGGACCACTGGAATTGAGCCACTCAAAATCAGTCCCTCTCCTTAACTCTGCTAGAAGATAAATCTCTGTTAAAACCAGTCTTTCCTTGCGGACCTGCAGAGAAAGCTGATGAAGTTATCAGATTGAAAATGCATTTGTTTGTGTTTACAGTAATGGGGAAAAATTACAAAACAGGAATTTTATAAAGATCCAGACCCAGATTTAGAAGTCCTCATTTATCTACAAATTGTTACATAAACAAAGGCTGTAAGAAGTTAGATAAAGTAAAGGATGTTAAGGACAAGGAGGGAGAAATGTCTTGATCCTTAAGTCCTAACATTACAGGAAGCACCTGCTCTGAGAACAATACAGCTCTGATAAAAGAATAACTCTTTTTTGAAAGAGAGAGAATGCTCCTAAGCAATGGCAGTTTCAATGAAACTCTGTGCTGACAGTGTCAAAAACTGCCCAAGAAAGCAGCAGCATTTTCCTTCTTTCAGTTTCAGAGATCCATTCTGTTCACTGGACAGGGTTTTCCAACCTAGTCTTGAGCACTTGATCCTTTCCAGGAATACATGAGGGACACTTCTCCCAAAAGAAAAATTCTCTAAGAATAAAGTTAAAAAACAAGCCACAGTGCAGGTACTAATTGTTGTAAAAGAGAGACTGATAAGGCTGGGGTTGTGGCTCAGTGGTAGAGCACTTGCCTAGCAAGTGTGAGGCACTGGGTTTGATCCTCAGCACCGCATACAAATAAATAAATTAAATAAACACATTGTGGCCATCTGCAGCTAAAAATATTTTTTTTAAAAAAGAGACTAATAAAAGAGACTACAGAAAGACAAAAGCAAGAGAAATTCTAGAATAAGAGTATGCAAATATCCAAGCAAAAACCAAACATTTCTCAAAATCATGTTATTCTGCACTCTGCACAGCAGTAAAATTGCCATACAAGTAGAGCCAAAATTATAAATTTTTAATGAATAAATAGCAAATGTGGACTACCTTAAGTATCATCTCCTGTGATTTAATACTTCAATATTTTCTTTAGCTACTAGTGTAAGACCAGGTTTCATTCATTTTCAGAAACAACATTTCAATAATCAAAATTGAGGTCTGCCTCCAAGTGAAAAAGGAAATGATGCTCTGTGCATCTTCTTCCTAATAACATTAGCAGTTGTTCTGTATTAAGTGCATAATAGGTATATCACATGCTGATTTGAACTTCATAACTGCCAAGGGAGGTTGGTTTCATTATCTCCATTTTACAGATAAGGAAATGAATGCTCAGAGCGGTTAAATAAACTGCCCAGGATCACATAACTAGTATCAGATCAGTTCTAGAACACACACTCAGATGTTAAGAACTAACCTACACTTCCTCTCCAGAAAAACAAGGCCCCTCACCTCCCTGAATTGCTTCTCTAAGTAACAAAGTGACCTGGCCCCCCCACACATATACCTCTCCTAGATTCTTAGTCCAAATTTACCTCCCTGGTGGGTCACCTTCCAATGGAGAGAGATCCACAAATGTAGGTAAACTTTTATCTCATTTGATGATAGTGCTAATTTCTCTATGCTGGTAGAGGATAAACATATCTATACAGAACTACTGTAGCTGGGTGCAGTGGCACACCCCTGAAATCCTAGTGACTTAGGAAGCTGAGACCTAAAAAGGCCTGGAAATTGGGCTCAGTGGTTAAGGAGCCCTGAATTCAATCCCTGGTTAAAAAAAAAAAAAAAAAACTATTGTAGAATTCCATCCATCCTTCACCAAGTTTCTTTAAATGACACTTTTTAAAGACAGTTCTTAACATTAGAGGAATTTATTTATGCTTCAGTATCTGGACTCTACCAAATATCTAAACATGATTCCAGTTAATTGTGCTTATATTTGGGTGGTAGAATCAGGGGTGATTTAGGTTTACTTCTTTTACTTCCAGGATTAATCAAGTTGTAAGCACTGAGAATATATTGCTTTTGCAAGTAGGAAAACAAAATACAGCAAGTGTCCATTTTAAATATTTCATGTATTGACCCCCTAAATTATTTTTTCCCTTATACTGAAAAAGAAAACATTCCCTGGGCCAATATAATCATGGTCCAGATTAGAACCGGAACTTGAAACAAGCGGTGTTGGTTCCTTTACAATGGCTCCCATCTCTCTCTTTTTTCTTGTTACTTTAAAAAGTCTTTTTTAATTTCATAAAACTGAATTTTAACTGTTGTTTAGCTCTGCTTTTCCTTCCCATAGGTTCATTTAATAAAAACTTTCTGCATCCAATAACCATGGTCTGTGTCAGAGACTAGCTTTTAGCTACCCAAGTTCCTCTTCTGTGGCATACCATCACGCATGTTTCCCAGCCTCCTCTGCTGACTGAACATGGACAGTGGTAGCATGTCCCCCTAGTCCAGAAAATCCTCCCAGATGAGAGTCTACATGCTCTTCCCCTGCAGATTGGGGAGCTACATCCTGATGATGATGGAAGGAACCTGGGTGTCTGAATCTCCACTAGGATGAGCACCTGTGAATGCCATTGTGGACTTTACATAAATAAGAATTCAATGTGTATTATGAAAGTCACTATGAATCTGAGTTCCTCTGTTACACTACTTAATCCATGGCTTTATTAACATAGTCCAATTTTAACTGTAGAAGGGTAAGAATCCACGCACCTTTTTCAAAGATTCCTTCAGCTTCCAGGACAGAGACAGTTAGGTTTGACACCCTCTTGAACACCTCTGCCTTGACTGTGACCTGTGAGGGGCTGTGATCCAGAAGCTCCACCCCAACAGTCACATTTCCTCCAGGCCTGATGATCCCTGGGGCTGTCACCAGAAAATAGGACCTAAAGAGTTCCCAACAAGGGAAAAGTCAAGTTTTTTATCCTCACATCTCCATTCTTTTGTGACACTCCAATTTCATAGATAGTGAAACAGGCTCTCCATACTGTGCTTATTGCATTTTTACAATTAATGTTGGCCCACTGCTCCATTTAGCAATGCAGTTAAATGCTACTGAAACAACAGTAATTTCCCAAAACACTATTATAATGCAGTAATTCATGTACCACTATTAAAGGAAGGCTTGTTGTTATTTCCATTTTATAAACCATAAACAGCACAAGAAGAGCTATGATGTGAAAGGTTTACACTGGCTCATGCAGAACATACAGGCGAAGTAGAAGCCTCCCAGTTTCTACTTTACAGATAACTTCATCCCAGTGTGATTGCTTTTCTGGACTTAAAAAAAAATGACTAGGATTGTGCCTGTTTCTTATTCAAACCTTTATACTTGGGCATCCAGTCAAGAAAAAAAAAATCACTGATTGAAATATACCATCTGAAAATAAACTACCAGTAGTGAAACTTCCAGGTGAAACAGAGCATTTAAAAAAAAAAAAAAAAAAAAAAAAAAAAACTCACTAAGGTAACACTTCCTTTGCTAAAGCTACAGTTTAGGGATCAACTGCGAAAATTTTTAGGAATGGGGCACTATCATCTAGAAGTTCTTATCTTCCTTATGAACCCATCCATGCTTCAGATACTTGAGCCCCACTGTGACAACTCCAAAGTTGAGACTTCCTGTTTAGAAAAAAAATTATCATTTCTTTGAGAGAAGTCAGCACATTATTTGGAAGCATAAGACTGAGAAGCAAATGGCAAAGGCAACGTGGACTAAAAATAAAATTACTTTCTTTAGAAAGTTGCTATGGCCAGAAAGACGCTTAAACATTACGGGTGGAGAAAGCAATTGTCCCATGGAGAGCCACCCTGCAGCGACATAGGGTCAAACATCCACGCCAATGTCGGGCTGGGGACTGCCGCCGCGCGGCTGCTTCCCACCCGCCGCAGCGCAGCGGCTGCCACTTCCCGAAGCCCCGGCCCAGGCCCAACCGCGCCGCGCGCCCTCCCCGCGCGCCCGCGCTCCTACCCGGGCACCGCGGCCAGCGCGGCCGTGCACACGCAGAGAAGGTGGGCAGCGGTCAGGAGCGGCGGGCCTGGCATCTCAGCAGCGTCTGCTCGGGCGAAAGTCGGCTGCTGGGGAAATTCGCGGGCACTGCGGGGTGTGGCTTGCCACTCTCGAATTTTATCCCCCGACTCAATGTGAAATGGGCGCGCCTAAAAGCGAAGTGAGAGATCTAAATTGAGACAGGACTAGGTGGCTCCACCCTTCCCACCCGCATCACAATGGCGCTTCTCGCAGCCCTGGCAAACATCGCCGGTCCAGGGGGTTAGAAAGCGGTCTCAAAACGCGGTCAGCCCAACCTGGCCCCACCATCCCTGCTCCACGCAGAGACCAGAGGGCGCCCACTTCCCTGGCCCACCGGGTTCCTCGAGCTGTTTACACTAGCGCTCTACCAACGGTGCCTAGAGTGAATAAACAAGCCCATCCTTGTGAGGAAAAATTCATAGCAACTATGTGAAGTGGAAAAAAATCAATCATTGTCCTCCAGACTATGAGTCAGAATTTTAGAGAAATGCAAACGCACACACGCGCACGCACGCGCAAGAACGCCAAACGGGTGATGCATGGGAACAGAGAAAAACGTTTTCTCCTGAAAACAAAAACTTAAGTACATTGCTTTCCTCTCCGAGAACTTGCTATGGGTTCTACACTTTGAAGGAAACCCGGGGGCGGGGGCGGGGGGGACGTGTTTGTTCAGTAGTAGAGCACTTGCCTAGCATGCGTGTGGCCCTGGGTGCCATGGGGGGGGAGGGGGGAGGGTGGATCCCTGGCTCGTGCAACACTGAGAAACAATTATCTGGAAGAAACTTTTGTACTTACAGCTCTCTCTAGACACATTTACTTCAGGAAGTATTCATTAGAACGGTAAAGCCTGGGGTAATTTGTCTAAACACAATTAGAGCCTGTTGGAATGAAGGCAGGTGGCCAGTAGTGATGGTGCTCCACAGTTATTGATCCCCAGCTCTTCACCTCCTGGTTTGTCTGCAGCTCTTCCCCAGCCACCCTCTTTTGCACTGCCACCATCTTCAGATGACTCAGGTTTCACCATGACTACACCATAAAAGCAGGGAACTGCCAGAAACTGTTGGAAAACAGCACATTCAGTCCCTGACAACTTAAACTTTCTAATTCATGGAAAAGTTTTAGACGGTTACATTTTAATATGGAGCAAAATGCAAACGGAAAAGAGGTCAGCACAAGAATGCCTCATGGTCCAGCTATGTGCTAAATAAGGGAGAAAGTAGCACCTAGACCAACTGTGGTTTAAGGAGTCCAAGAACTTGCTTTCCTCCCTTTCCTGTTCCACCCTTTCTCGCCCAGCTGAACAGCCTGCAAGCATCCCTTATTCCTCTCCCAGGGCAGCCTATCTTTAGTGACTGACCTCCTGTGCATACAGGACTTGGGTATAGTCAGAAGTGTCTGAGAGGGTACTGTCAGAAGTGTCAGAAGCTGCTTGTTCCTGACACAGCTGTTAGTGTGGGACTGGCCTCACCTCTTATTCAAAGAGGAGGATCAGGCAAGTATGGGCAAAGGGCCATAGTCTAAATAGGTGCTTCTCACTCTCTGATGAGTATGAGAATCACATTAAAATGCAGATGCTGGTTCAGCAGTTCAGGATGTGAACTGAGATTCCTACTTCACATCAGCAGACAGTGGATCATGGAGGTTCTACAGGTAGGGACATTTTGGGGACACTCTGATGAGCAAATGAATTTGAGATCATAAAAATACTTCTCAAGCTTTCAATTCAGAGCAGTAGACGGTAAACTCAGGCAAGCAAATATGAAAGAGACTCTAAAAGACTAGCTGATAATGTTGCATTCCAAGATGACCTACAGAAAGGTTTAGAACCACCTATGTTACGAAATTAAATCTGTAGATTTTGATCTGATGCACCCTCCCAGCTTATGCCTTCCTTCTCACAATGCACCTTCGTTGAAAGTTTTAAATTTACATTTGAATTTGCATAAAGATGAGGCTATTTCAAGCTTGGTACAGAATAGCTACACACACAAAAAAAAAGGTTAATGAAAAATGTTCATCTCAGAATTGTGATTGTCTTAATTAAGAAAAACTCAAAACATCTAACAGTAAGAGATTGGATGACTATATATCTATGTAAAACAAATACTGTGAAGTAATTAAAAATTATGCTGTTAGATTACAAATATCCATGATATTGAGTGGAAAAAGTCTGTTTAATAAAACAGAATTTAAATGGGATTTCACTTTCATAAAAATGAAGTGTACATTCTCATTATAGTTATACAGATTAAAGAAAGATTTGAAAGGTGTTCACCAAAATGTTATCAGAATCATTGTGATTACCTGTATCTGCCCTATTTCTTATGATGAATATTTTTTTTTTTTTGTACTGTGATCAAACCCATGGATGCTTAACCACTCAGCTACATCCCATTATTTGATTTTGAAACAGGGTCTTGTAAGTTGCTTAGGGCCTCACTAAGTTATTGAGACTGGTCTTGAACTTTCAATCCTCCTGCCTTAGCCTCTCAAGTAACTGGGATTACAGGCATGTGCCACCATGCCTGACAAATTCATTAATTTTTAAATCAAAAATATTGTGTATGGTCTCCCATGAAAACTGAATAGTCTTCAGGATAACAACCCCAAACTCTTCCCATGTCCCTTCAGAGCTATCTTTATTTAGGTTGTGGTTCAGTGACAAATGCAGACTGGAGTGAGACAGACAGACACTAAGAAATCATAGAAGCTTGTGATACAGGCCATACAGGTCATTGCCTAAAGTCACTATAAGTTACCAAAACCCTAAAGTCACCATAGGTCAGCCAAGGGAGAAAAGCTAAATGTAGATAACAACGAGGAAAAACTAACAAAACTGTAACTTATGCTGCTCTTACCACCTCCAACCTCAGTGTCATGGGTAACCTGCAGGAGAAGCAGGTTCACTCAGACCTGCCCGTGTGCTTGGATCACAATTCTGAAAAACTGGAGGAGATCCTCTGAGAACTTGAGCAGCTGCAGGCCTGATTACCACCCCACAACCAAAAAGTGAGCTAGCACTTGCTACCAGCAAGTGTTCCTACCTGCCCTGCTCTCCATCCTGCCCTTGAAGGGTAAGAAGGTATATAGCTCTGCTTCACTGCTGGTTTCCGAATTCACACAAAATGTCCTGTTGACCAACATAACCTAGAAGGGCATGCGAAGGGAAATCTGAAAAGTTCAGCTCTGTGTTAGAGAAGATGGCACAATACAAAGCCACCAAAGTCCATGCCTCATCAACTTGGCATCCACATTCATCCCTTTAGCGATTTAACTTCAGAAAAATAGAAAAATCATATACTTTCACTTAATGTGACACAAATACTCCTTTTCCCTCTACTGTTGTTTCTATCCTTTATTCATAGGACCTCTGAGTACCAAAAAATGTTCCCCAGGGCTTTCCTCTATATTCCAGAAATACAGTCTATCTCCATGACTAGTGGCAATCCCGTGATGATAAGAATCACTTAATCATTCCAGCCAGAGTAACCCCTTCTCTGGTTGTTGACTCACTGGCAAGAGGAACCCCAAGTGGCCAAGTGGCAGTCTTAACTTTTAAATTTGACAGAACCATCATGGTGTCCCCTAGTGGAAGCATTTCTGTCTTGAAATTGAGATTTCTAAACTAACAGCCCCATGTTGCAGGAATGAGAAGCAAAAGTTTCACCAGAAGATCACTAGAGGTGACAGAGGAACCCCTTACTTCATCCCTTTTGTCTCAGATCAGGGAACCTGGCATTGGGAGAAACAGTGAGAAAATATTCATTACTGATTCTGAGCACATGCCACAGTCTAGAACATTTTTTTATTTTTACAGTTCAAATTTTATAAATTTCAGGAATATAGGCTGGTATAGCTCAGTAGTAGAGGGCTTGCCTAGTAGTAGAGGGCTTGCCTAGTATAGCTCAGTAGTAGAGGGCTTGCCTAGTAAGCATGGGTTCGATCCTCAGCACCACATAAAAATAAATAAATAAATAAATAAATAAATAAATAAATAAATAAATAAAAGCATTGTGTCCCTCTATAACTAAAAAATATTTTAAATTTTTTCAGAAATATTATGTATGGAATTAATGTCTACTAATGTTCATCTTCTATTTGAGATCAGTTTAGAACTATTTAGATAGACTTCTGCACAGAACACCAGAATATACCCTGAAAATCTTTTATCTAGGGGCAGAAGAAAGTCCCTGTCCACTGGAAGACAAGGAATAATATTGAAATTAACAACTGATAATAATAGTGATGCATGTCCTAAATATTCCATGTGAAGGTCCAGAATTTAAATTTAGAACTCTGTATCCAACCAAAATATAAAACAAAAGCAGAAATAGGATAAAAACATTTTCAGAAATGAATGGCTCAGAAACTGCTTTCTATGAACTGTTTTTAAGAAGTTACTTTAGGAGGCCATATTGAATAAACCAAAGAAATAAGCCAAGAAAAAGGTAAAAATATGTATAAATCCCAGAGAGCAATGAATTTCCACCAGGAAGAACCCCAGGAGTAAGTCCTGAGGGAAATAAAGAAATCCTAATAGTATAGATGCACAATGGAAAATTGAGACTGTGATAAAGTAAAATATGCGATAAAAGGTAAGGGATTTTAGAAACTCAAGGGGAAATAAAACACTGAATTAAAAAAAGGAAGTGTAAGCATGATTCATTAGCTGGTTTTGCAGCAAAAAATATATATACAATCATGTCATTGTAAGTATTGTATATTGATTTATAACTTATAGGATAAAACACTAATAAAGAAGAGGGAAGAGTTGGATGTGATGGCACATTCCTGTGGTCCCAACTGCTCAAGCCGAAGGATCACTTGAGCCTATGAGTTTGAGACCAGCCTGGACAACATAACAAGACCACAGCTCAAGTTTTAAAATTTTAATTACAATGTTTCATCATGACTAAAACACACAATTTGCACATTCTTAACATTTCTGAACTTAAAATCAATAGCACTTTATAATTATAACTAGAAATTTATTTTTTCTTGGTAATAATATATAAAGGATATATCTTAAAACTGATGGTATCTTAGATTGATGAAACGTGAAATATAGTGTTTATAGAACAAAATGTGAATGGCATTAATATTTTAAATTGGAAAAAGTTCAAAAGACTATGCATGGAACCACCACACATCCCAGCCACACCACTTCTAAGTATTTATCCAAAAGAATTTAAATCATCATAATACTATAGTGATACATGCATATCAGTGTTTATAACAATACAATTCACAAAAGCCAAACTATGGAACCAGCCCAGATGTTCATCAACAGATGAATAGACAAAGAAAATGTGGTATATATACACAATGGAGTTTTATTTAGACATTAAAAAAATGTAGTTATGTCACTTGCAAGAAAATGGATGGAACTTGAGAACATTACATTAAGCAAAATAAGCCAAACTCAGGAGGTCAAGAGTCATATGTTTTCTCTCATATGTGGAAGTTAGAGAGGAAAAAGGAAAAGAAAGGTGGGGGATGAGGGTCTCATGAAAATCAAAGGAAGATCAGCAGAGGAAAAGACCAATGGACAAGGCTCTGGGTTCAATCTCCAGCACCGAAAAAAAAAAGAAAAAAAAAAAAAAAAGAACCAATGGAAGGGGGAAGGGGAGGAAGGGGCAAAGTGCTGCAGAGTGATATTGGTCAAATTCTATTGTTCTATTATATGCATGTACACAATAAATCCCATCACTATGTACAAAAATTTGTGGAAGCAGAAAAAATGGAAAAAGTACACAAGACAAAATTTAAGTAGTCAAACTGGGATGGAAAAGCCAAGCACAATGGCTCACACCTGTAATCCCAGCAGCTCAGGAGGCTGAGGCAGGAAGATCCCAAGTTCAGAGCCAGCCACAGCAAAAACGAGGCACTAAGCAACTCAGTGATACCCTGTCTCTAAATAAAATACAAAATAGAACTGGGGATGTGGTGGTTGAGTGCCCCTGAGTTCAATCCCTGGTACCCCCTCCCCAAAAAAAACCTGGAATGGAGAATTCAATGGATGGCTGCCAAGAAGCTAAGAAACTTATAAAGTAAAAAATTATGTGCCTACTGTTTTGGTTTCAAGAAATAAAGCATAAGCATATTAAAGCTAAAGGTTGTATAAAAATATAGGAAAAACCAAAGTATGTTCCTACTCCCATACACTCACTTCTATACACTTCACCTCTGTTCAATGAAATGTATGGGGTTTCCTCCTCATACTGACAAAGCAATCAATTCTCCAGCAGATACTCCAGTGGACAACAGTTAGTTGTTCTCTGAACCAATTCAGTTCTTACACTAACTGGAGAAAGCATCAGATCCCACAGGTTAGGACTCAGCACCACAAGATTAGTCCTCCACTTCAGATGCCAATGGCAAACACAGGTTGTGATCTGTGATTCTAATACATCAGCTATAAATTGGGGTCTCACAATCCTCTCCTTGGATTTGTTTAATTTGCTAGAGGAGCTCACTTGAGGAAACAGTATTAGTCAGCTTTTCATTGCTGTGACCAAAATACCTGAGAAAAACAATTCAGAGGAGAAAAGATTGGTTTTGGCTCATGGATTCAGAGGTTTCAATCCATGGTCTGTCTGCTGGCTCCTTTGCTTTGGGCCTGAGGTGAGGCAGAATATCATGGCAGAAGGGCATGGCAGAGTAAAGCTATTCACTTTATAGCCAAGAGAGAAAGAGTCAGAAAGGAACTCAGAGAGAAGACACAGTCCCCCAAGGCATGCTTCCAAAGACCCACTTCCTTCAAGTAGGTCCCTACACCTAAGTTCTCATCACCTCCCAAAAGTTCATCAGATTATAAATTCATTAGTGGATTAACCCATAAGGTTAGAGCCCTCATGATTCAATTACTCCCCAAAAGTTCCACCTTTGAACATTGTTGCATTAAGGACCAAGGCTTCAACACATGAGCCTTTGGGGAACATTTCAGATTCAAACCATAAAAGCAACACTTCACTTGTGCTTTCCAGTTTATTAATAAAGGATATAATAAAGAATACAGATGAGCATCCAGATGAAGAGATACATAGGGCAAGGTCTGGAAGGTTCCAGAGCACAGGAGTTTCTGCACCTATGGAGTGCAGATGAACCATGCTTCTAGCATGCAGATGCGTTCAACAACCCAGAAGCCCTCAGAACCCAATGGTTGAGGGATTTTTATGGAGGCTTCATCAGGTAGGAATGATTGATTATTAATTCTATTTCCAGCCCCTTAGTTTGGCCTTTCTAGTGACCAGTTCCCATGCAGAAGCCCACAAGAGGCATCTTCTTAGAAAAAATATATATATAATCCTATCACTCAGGAAATTCCAAAGGGTTTAGGAGCTCTATGTCAAATACTTCTATTCTTAGGAGCTCTAAGGAACCAGGTCCAAAGATCAAATATAACATAGTAGTACCCCTACCCTCAGGAAGTTACAAGGGTTTTAAGATCTCTGGCAAAGACTAATTTGTACATTTAGTATTAGTCCACAAGTTAGAAATTAAAATATTGGTATAATTACCATAAAAAATTACAATAAAACTAAGAGTATTTTCCAAAAAATTATTTACCAGAGAAGAGAGAATCACAACTAATTTGAGTTTTTACAAAGTCCCCAGTATAGCTAGTCCATGGTTTCCATTATAATATTTTTAACAACATAATATCTGGGGAAGATGACCTCCACCAATGCTAGCTTGGAAATTGATAGATATCACCCAATAGAATGACTTATAAACAAACTAATTGACTAATTAATTAGCAAAGAAACAATCTTGAAATAATATCAACAATAAACTTTTATTTCAGATTGCAAGTCTGTAGCCAACTGAAGCAGCTTATAACTCCATGATTCTCATTCTCCGTGGTCAAGGACAGAGTCAAGAATAGGTGGCATGCTCTACCTTTTTGTTAGAAGAAATATAAATTTAATTATATGTTAAAGATATGAATGGGAGAAAATTTGAAATGATAATTCAATCTACCAAAACAGTTACCAAAGTTTGATCGAAGCCATGTTCCATTCGTCAGAACAGTATTTCCATGAAGACCAATCAGCCTACCAAGGAAAGAAGGAAGAAGGAAGAGAAAAAGAAGAGGAAGAGGAAAGAAAAAAATTTTTAAATTCATGTATTGGTAATAATTTTTTAAATTATTATTCCTAGAGAATTCTACACCATGAACTCATGGGAAAGAATTAAGTACTATCCTGGCTTTCCTATATGAACTATATCACTGGATAACCAAATAGTAGATTTGGGAAAATTTCTCTTTATAAAAGATTTCCAACTAGTTAATGTAAAATGAATGTAAAAATAATACAATGTCACAACTATTCATGAATTAATATATCTAGAATAGTGCTGTGTAATACAACTTTCTGGGATTATGAAAATGTTCTGATTATGGAAAACTTCTTAGTACAATATCCATGAATAACCTGTTTATTGAGCATTTGAAATATGACTAGGCAACTGAGAAATTGAACTTTAAATTTTATTTACAGAGCCATGTGTGACTGATAACTACCATACTGAATTACAAAGACCTCAACAAAGACCATAAGTAGCTGCTAGTATCACAAAAGAAACCCAGGTACCATATGCCTTCCAACAGAAAACACAGCCCCACCTAAGAAGTTGGATTTGCTTCAAAATAATAGAAACTACTCTAGACCCATTAGGATGGCTATTAAGAAAGAAAGAAAGAAAGAAAGAGAGAGAGAGAGAGAGAGAGAGAAAGAAAGAAAGAAAGAAAGAAAGAAAGAAAGAAAGAAAGAAAGAAAACGGAAGGAAGGAAGGAAGGAAGGAAGGAAGGAAGGAAGGAAGGAAGGAAAGAAAGAAAGAAAGAAAAAGGAAAAAAGAAAAGCTAGGTGTTGTGGCACAACCTTGTAATCCCAGTGATTCAGGAGGCTAAGGCAAAAAGATAGCAACTTTGAGGACAGCCTGGACAACTTAATTAAATCCTGTCTCAAAATAAAAAATAAAAAGCTCTGTGGATATAGTTCAGTAGTAGAGGACTTCTGGGTTCAATTTCCAGCAATACAAAAAGAAAACAGTTAAGTGTACGTATTTTTCAAAGGAGGCAGAGCCAGAACTCTGTGTCTAGATTTTTAAAAAAGGTCACCATTACCCATGCATAAAAATTGTCATATTGACCTAATACTTTTGCTTTGCTCTGTTAGCTACATTTTAACTTCTCAGCATCTCCTACTTTTCTTCCTGCCTCCCCCCAATTTTTTATTGGTACATTATAGTTGTACATAATGATGGGATTTGTTGTTACATAGTCATGCATGCACACAATAGAGCAATTTAATTTGGCCAGTATCGCTGGACATCTATTTTTCATTCCATTGTTCATTCTTGGGTTTTGAGTGCCTTCTATGTAACCACCAACTTACCTCAAAATGAGCACCGTAGAATGGTTACTGAAAAGCTATGCACTGCCTCCCTCTGCTGTGTATTCCTTTGCCAGAGTAGCTGGAAGCTACAGTAGAAAATTTTCTAGGCTCAATTCAGCCATGTATGGCCACAAGAAATAATTCTGGGCAATGAGATGTAAAAAGGAGACTACAGGAAAAGCCTTTCCTCCTGAAGAGAGAGAAAATCTCAAGGGAGCCTTGACCTTTGATTCTTCTACTCATCCTACCCAGAGCACAAGCATTATACTTTGCAACTCTTAAGACAAAAGCCAGAAAGAATGAAAAGAGAAAACCCTGGATTGCTGAATACACAATTAAGCAGGTATAGCAGCCCTGGTTTGCTCCAAATGTCCTCAGTCCACGTGCTGTTGCAGGGGACTCCTGAGTCAGTGCCAGATTTTCAGACTGAACTTTCCTCCCAGGACTCTCCCTATGGGCAAGCTTGGTCAGCCATACAGTGAGCCTACTACTACCTCAAAGCTCTGTGCAGTTATTTATTTCCCTTTCAGGGCTTGCCCCAAATATGAAATTCCAAACATCCTGTCAGCTCACACAAAATACAATGCCCTCTTGAGGTCGATGATTTCAACCAGCTTTAAGCTTTCTTGGCACAGAGCAAAGTCTCCACCATTGTGTGCGTGCGTGTGCGTGTGTGTGTGTGTGTGTGTGTGTGTGTGTGTGTTTACTGGGAATTGAATCCAGGGGCTCTCTACCACTAAGCTACATCCCCAGTTTTGTTTTTTTATTTGTTGTTTTGAAACAGTCTTGCTAAGTTGCTGAGGCTGGTCTTGAACTTGGAATCCTCCTGCTTCAGTCTCCCAAGCAGCTGGGATTACAAGCATGTGCCACAGTGCCCCACTGTCCACCCATCCATACATATTTTTTTCTTTTGAGTATGGCATTCCTTTCCACAGTCATGTTTAAGTCATAAGTATCACCCAATTATGCGGCAGCGGCTGTTAAAAGATTATATTTACTTTCTTGTGCTAAAATACATTTTCCTGTAACACTTCTAGCGAATCACAGATTTTTCTTCAAAAAGGAATTATATGAAGAAAAAGAACAAAAAATAATATAAATATAATTACATAAATATGTACCTATTATATTTAGAAAATAGTCAATGTACAAAAATAAAATGGCAGCTGGGCACGGTGGTGCACACCTGTAATCCCAGCACTTGGAAGGTTGAGACAGGAGGATCGTGAGTTCAAAGCCAGCCTCAGCAACTGAGCGAGGCCCTAAGCAACTCAGTGAAACCCTGTCTCTAAATAAAATATAAAATAGGGCTGGGGATGTGACTCAGTGGTAGAGTGCCCCTGAGTTCAATCCCCAGTACCAAAAAATAAATAAATAAAGTAAATAAATAAAATAAAATAAAATGGCTTCAATTGGAAAGAAACAAAAGAGAAATTATGAATCCATTCAAATCACTGGGTCTGTGGTCCAAGCTTCACTGTTTTCGGTTACATGCCTATAGATCTTGCACTCAGTTCTTTCTCAGATGTATATAGCTGTGTTTATTTTATTCTGAGAAAGCACTATCCTAAACTTTTCAAGTACAACCTGATTCCCAAGAATACAACAAAGCCAGGCATGGTGCCACAAACCTATAGTCCCAGGTATTTGGGAGGCAGAGTCAGTGGTATTGCAAATTCAAGGTCAGCCTAGGCAACTTAGTGAAATCCTATCTTAAAATTTAAAAAATAAAAATAAAAACGGCTAAAAACTGCAGCTCAGTGGTAAAGTATTTGCCTAGCAGGTGTGAATTCCTGAGTTCAATCCCCAGTAATGAAAAAGAAAATGCAACTAAAAAACATTTACAATGTTTTTCTCATGTTTTCCTTACTGTATTGAAATATAAAATGCTGCCTTTCCCTGTTTAATAAAATACAAACCTTTTCTTTATTACCCCAGGTTAAAGAACTTGGGAGTGTTTTAACCATAAACTACAGAAATTTTTATTTTTAATTAATTTTCTTCATTGGCGTATTATGATTGTACATAATAGAATTCATTGTGACACATTTGTACTTGCACACAACATAATTTGATCAATGTCATCTCCACTGCCTCCCCTTTCCCTTCCCTCCTTCTCCCTGATTCCCTTCCTCTACTCTACTAGTCTCCCTTCTGTTTTCATCAGGTCCCTTACTGCAGAAACTTTCAGGTGTGAACTTGATAAACTCAGAATAGTTAAGTCCATTCTTCCCTAAAATTATCTTTAAATGGTGATTTGTTTAAATTCCACATCACCTCCTATCAGCAAGACATGCTTTGTTAGTCTGAATTCTGTCTGATATTATCTTGTCCATCTAGGCTTGATTTGCTTTGTCATGCAGTCCCTGCTTTATAGGCTCACCTCAATCTGTGTCCCTTCATGCACATTTAACTCCTTTTGGCCTCTGCGCTTCTGGGGCTTATTTATATCTGTTCCAAAGCCATACAGTGGCTGTTCTCAATCCCTTGCTTTCATGGGTACTATAGATGTACTTCAGACTCCTAGAGAACCCCACAGCCATCACCACAACCACAAAACTTGTGTATGGTCTCTGACAGAAAAATGACATTTCCATTTAGATAGGTTAACTTTGTTTTCTTTTTATGGTGCTAGGGACTGAACCCAGAGTTTCATGCATACTAGAAAAGGACTCTACCACTGAGCCACCTCTCCAGCCATTTCGGATATGTTAAAAAATCGGATATTAATGAGGACTTCGTTTCAGATGTTTCTTTCAATTATCAAAAGTAATTTATTGCACACTACCTTTTTGTCTTTTAAATATCTAGGTCCAACCCATGGTCAGGGGCCATAAGGGACTTTGTTAAGAATTCCTAGCCGGGCGCG
>JAJEJO010004101.1:42504-63625 GCA_020662805.1 Glaucomys volans
TCCAAAAAAAAAAAAAAAAAAAAAAAAGAATTCCTGTCCCAGCTGGGCAAGGTGGCGCATGCCTATTATCCCAGCACTTGGGAGGCTGAGGTAGGAGGATTGCGAGTTCAAAACCAGCCTCAGCAACTTAGCAAGGACCTAAGCAACTCAGTGAGACCCTGTCTCTAAATAAAATACAGAATAGGGCTGGGGATGTGGCTCAGTGGTGGAGTGCCCCTGGGTTCAATTCCCAGTACCAAAAAAAAAAGAAAAAGAAAGAAAGAAAGAAAGAAAGAAAGAAAGGAAGGAAGGAAGGAAGGAAGGAAGGAAGGAAGGAAGGAAGGAAGGAAGGAAGGAAGGAAGGAAGGAAGGAAGGAAGGAAGGAATTCCTGTCCCAGAATGATATCCTGCCAAGAAAAGAGAACAAATTGATTCAGGTAGCCTATATGCCTCCCAGAATCGGAGAATAGTAGAAGCTTGTTGCAAGATTAGGAAATGAGCAGGTATCCTGTTGAAAAGCCAAGATAGGTTCCCTGTCTTTCCCTTAATAGAGATATGAAAGCCATGAGAAGCAGAGTCAGAGGGTGTCTGCATAAATGGTGGGCCACCTTCCTCAGCCAGGCCTTGGTAAAGATCAGGACAAACACAGTCATCAGGGAGGGAAAGTACCCTAACCCTTCTGGCTGCCCCCTCTCTTCTTGGCTTGCAGCTAGGAGGCATGCATGGGCAGACTTCAGTGAGCCCAATCCAAGAGTAAGAAAACAAAGATTAGGAAAACAATTAAGGTGTTATGTTTTGTGTTTGTTCCTTTCTTCTTTTTTTTCTTTAATTAAAGACCAGCAATTATCTAACAAGTTAAACTCATCTTTATTTCCTCTGCCATTGCTTTTCTTCTCTCTCAGTAGATACTTGGTATTGTCAGTCAGAAGCAACCATCTCTGGATTTTGATAGGCATCCTTCCAGTCAATGCTGTTACTAGTAATGTATTTCCATGTATTAATTGTCATTCTGTTGTCATCTTCCATAAATTGCAATAAAATATTTTTTAATATTTTTTAGTTATAGATGTATGCAATACCTTTATTTTATTTATCTCTATATGGTGCTGAAGATCAAACTCAGGGCCTCACACGTGCTAGACCAGCACTCTACCACTGAGCTACAGCCCCAGTCTTCAATAAGATTTTTGTCCAGTTTGTATTGTCTTTTCCTTATGGATTTGTAAGAAATTGATATATTCTGGATTCTAAAATATTATCTTAATATATGTTCCAATGTCTTTCTCAGAGTTTCTTGTTTTTGTTTATTTTGTCCTTTGTGGTACAGAAGCTTTTAAATGAGGACATAGACAAATTTATCTAATTTTTACTTAGTGAGTTGTGCTTTATGTCTTCTTCTCTAAAAAAAACTTTTCATATTGCAAAATCTTAAAGAGATAAACACATATGTATATAAATATATAAATGTGTATATGTATATATGTGTGTGTGTATATATAATATATAAAATACATATATATACAATTTTTTTTGGACTGGGTTTGAACCCGGGGGCATTTTAGCACTGAACTATATTCACAGCCCTTCTTATTTTTTATTTTGAGACAGGGTCTCACTAAGTTGCTGAGGCCTACCTGGAATTTGCCATCCTCCTGCCTCAGCCTGCTGAGTCACTGGGATTGCAGGAGTGCACACACAGCAATATTTACTTCAAGTAGTCGTAAAGTTTTGTTTTTCTCATTTAGGCTTTTAATCCATCTAAGATTTTTTACATACAGTGTGAGGAAGGTATCTAATTTTATTTTTCATATGAATCCACTGTTCCAACACTTGTATTGAATAAATCTGTCTTCCATTAGTTTATATTGGCATGTGTAACAGGATCATCTAGATGTTCTTCAGTATCCTTTCTTCTTTTTCTTTCCATAGTAAAAGGTGCTCAGAATTAACCATATTTCCCATTCTTACTTGCAGCTAGGTATGGTCATGTTCTGGCAAAGGAGTTGTTAGTGAAATAGTGTGTCCACCTTTCAGGAAATATTTTAAGTTTTCTACCCCTCACAGAAAAAATTTCTAACTAATATACCACATTTATGTCAGTTTGCATGTGTGCTTCAGTTTGTTTCTAAGTTCTCATTTCTCTTCTATTGATATGTTTATCTATCACTGGGCCAGATACCACATTTTAATTCATATAATTTTTGTGAAGTTTTGATATCTTATAGGCAAATACACCCTCCTAAGTTCTTTTTCAGAATTTTTTGGGGGGAGTTGTTCCTAGACTGCTCCTCCTTCTTATAAACTTTGTATTCCAATGCTAGGGGGAATAGCATAATGGCAATAAAAATGCTTCTATGTAACTTATAGATTAATTTATGGAGAATCAATACCTTTATGCATTGAATGCTCCTATACTTGGGCATGGTATAATTCTATTTTTATGTTTTAAGTTCTACAATAACATTTTATACTTTTTCTCCATAAAGTTCTGCATATGTCAAATTTGTAGACCTTGATGCTATTGTAAATGGTATATTTTTCAATTCTATTACCTAATGAGTTATCAATAATATCATTAAATTTTGCATATCTATTGTAATTTAGCAACTTGCTGGACTCTTATTGGTTCTAAGAGTTTGGCCGTAGTGACCCTTGAATTTTGTGTTACTTAACTTCCATAAGACAACCATAAGAAAATGAAAAATGCAGATGGTGAACAGTCACAAGAGTCCTGAAACAGGAATAGTATAGGTAAGAAGTTCAGGAGTTAGCAGTGGAGCCTGGTCAGTACCATCACAAGACTAACAAGGCAGGGTTGGAATTGTGAACAAGAATACAAGCTAGCAGCTGGGCGTGGTGGCGCACGCCTGTAATCCCAGTGACTCGGGAGGCTGAGGCAGGAGGATCTCAAGTTCAAAGCCAGCCTCAGCAACTTAGTGAGGCCCTAAGCAACTCAGTGAGACCCTGTCTCTGAATAAATACAAAATAGGGCTGGGGATGCGGCTCAGTGACCCAGTGCCCTTGAGTTCAATCCCCAGTTCACCCCCCAAAAAAAGAATACAAGCTAGCACCACAGAGGAATGCACTGGACTGGAACAGGTAAGGTCATAAAAGAAAAGATCTGGATGGTAAGAGGAAAAAGAAGGAAGAAACAAGGAAGATGAAGGCATCAAAGGCAGTAACTGAACCATATAACAATATCCCTCCCACAGAGGTCATTTAGATCAGTTCAGTTTGGGATAAAAATAAACTTTCTGCAACCTAAAAGTAGCTTCATAGCCAGACATAGCCGTGAACACCTGTAACCCCAATGACTCGGGAGGCTGAGGCAAGAGGATGGAAAGATCAAGGTCAACCTTGGCACTTGAGTGAGACTTTGTCTCAAAATATTAAAAAATAAAATAAAATGGCCAGGGATGTAGCTCAGTGTTAGAACACCCCTGAGTTCACTCCCCAGTACCATGGGGGAAAAAAATTTTGAAGTTGCTTTATTTTGGCTGAGACACTGAACCCTGCTACTGTAGAAAAAAAAAGCAGAAAAGAGTTTAAAGTGAAAGAGAAAAGAACTGGATCACAACCAGGGATGGGCCACTGAAAACCAGTTTAGGTTGAAACCCTTTTGACTTCTCATAAACAGCGAAAAGGGAGGTAATTTTGTGGGGCTGCAGCAGCTATCCAGAAACTGTAATTAATAAATATTTCTTTACAATTTCTATCACCTCTTGTGAGTTCTTTGGATCTTGTTTTTCAAATATTTGTTTTATGGTTATTATGAGCTTCCAAAAAGGACTTAAAATTGTAGATTGTGAGGACTCTCACCAAAGGACTCACAATTGTAGATTTTGAGCTTCCAAAAAGGACTCAAAATTGTAGATATCTAAGTCCTAGATATTTGTCTAGGACTCCCTGGAGTAACATAAAGGTGATATTTCTATTATCTGAAATAGGATCCTTAGTCTTTTATGTGTTTGAAGGGCCAAAGCAGAAATGAGAAGGAACAATAATAGAATATGTAGGACCATAAAGTGAGAAAAGTTTGAATTCATTCAGACCTTAAATTCTGAATCCAGGAAAAGCATGCTGAAAACAGTCACCATCGTACCAGTGCCCACAGAAGATCTGCCAGACATGGAACACCGTGGTTTCCCCGCAGCAGCCAGGCTGCCACCTAGTGGTCACAGAAGTTGATGCACCATGTTACCAGATTCACCGCACAAACTATATACTCTCATAATTTTCTAGGCCTCAGAGTCAATAGTAATTCTGTAAAATCAAGGGGGAGAGAAGAATAGACCTTCCTGTTACACTATGTCTTAGCCCATTTGAGCTGCTGTAACAGACTGGTGGCTTGTAAACAGAAATTTATTTCTCACAGTTCTGGAGACTGGGTAGTCCATGGTCAAGGTTTTGGCACTTTTCAGTGTCTAGTGAAGACCCCTTCCCTGGTTCACAGATGGTACCATTTCTCCAAGACCTTACAAGGTGGAAGGGGCAAGGCAGCTCTCTGGGGACTCTCTTTGTAAGGGCAATCATCCCACCCAAAAGCCCCATCTCAGAACATCATCGCATTGGTGATTAGATTTCAGTATGAATAGAGGTGGGGAGAAATAAAACAGAGCACAATGTGACGGCAGTAATACAGTCAGTGAAATAGTTCATACAAGAAGATGCTCCTAATGACAAAGAAATGTAATTCTTATTTATTTGTTTTGTAATTAGGAATCTACCTGAGATAATTGCATGATGTCACTTGCTTAAACATCAGTGAAACAGACCATGTATAATCTCAATTCACCAGATGACCTCTCCACCTTACAAAGACCTAGGAAGGATGAGAAAAAGGGGACCCTAGGGACTTTGGGATTACCATCATAATCATAGGTTGCCTTATATTCATCACTGTAGACATCACTGTGGACAAAAGAATATTAACTCACTTCAACAAAACATGAAGATGGCCTCAACTAAGGACCAAATTCAACTTTAGAACAAAGTCACCATTCTAGAAATATCTTTCATACATACTTCCTGGAGAATGGGTTTTTCTAGTACCTTTGCTGTGAAAAGGAGTTACTCTGGGCCAAACCCAAAGATTCTCAGGGTAAATCTAAATGATCCTACAATCACAGGTATCTCCAAAAGTAGCAGCTGTGGAGGACAGCAAGCCACTGGGCAGACTCTGGAGGGGTACTGAGTAGCAATGTCCACACAAGGCCCTAAGTTTGGAGCCCTATACATGCAAAGCCATCCTTTGTTGGGACCACTCACGAATCATTTCAGAGTTTTATCTCTAGTTTGTGTCTACTTTAACGGCATCACTCACCCAGAACTCCATGAGGATGCTAATCTCTGATTTGGAATTAATCAGTGTTTTAATATATTGGGCTTTTTGTTTGTTTGGGTGGTTGGTTAGTTTTAGGTCAGAAAAGGTTTTCATCTCTAGTTGACCAGAAATCATGTATTAATACAGATCCAGTGTAGGATAATGCTCAGTAACAAACTGATCTTACAAATTTAAGGGCAAAAGAGTAGAAAGAAGAGAATACACATGAAGGAAGGCATTTCTTCTCCATGGTTTGGGGAGAAAGGAAGCAAATACATATTCACAGAACTCTATAGTGCTCTAGACATCATATCAACTTGTGCATCACTTAAACTTTCAGACTTAGAAATCTGAGAAGATAACACTGCACCTAGATTAAGATCCTTCCTCTACTACTTACCATCTGTGTCCATAAGCAAATTGCCTACCATCTCCAAGTCTCAAGATCTTTGTCCGAAAGAGGGAGCCACAAGGATTAAATGAGATAAAGTCTGGCACAGACAAAAAATGAGGTAGCTGTTAAACTGAAGAAAGTATTGATCCGGGTTTATAGATGATAAAACATCAGTTCTAAATTGTTTCAAACACACTACAACTTAAAATAGAGAGGAATATTTAAAATATACAATTAGAGCCACATCCAGAAGCCATATCAGCAGTCAGTGCACTGATTACCACAGAAAAGAATAAGAAACTAAAAAGCTAGTGCATTTTTTTCTTTTTTTCCTGTATTTACTTTTTTATTTGTTCTTTTGAGATACACGGGACTAGAGTATATTTTGACATATTATACATACATGGAATACACCTTATTCTAATTAGGATCTCATTCTTGCAGTTGTAAATGATGTGGGGTTTCACTGGTGGTCTATTCATATAAGAACATAGGGAAGACAGGTTCGACTCCTTCTACTGTCTTTCCTATTCCTGTGCCCCCGCTTCCCTTCACTCCCCTTTGTGCAAATCACTGAACTCCTATTTTTCCCTCCCTCTCCCTTATTGTGTGTCAGCATCCACATACCAGAGAGAACATTTGGCCTTTGGTTTTTGGGGATTGATTTATTTCAATTAGTATCTTTTCCAGTTCCATCCATTTACCAGCAAATGCCATTATTTCATTCTTCTTTATGGCTGAGTTATTCCATTGTGTATATGTACCACATTTTCTTTATCCATTCATCTGTTGAAGGACACCTAGGTTGTTTCCATAGCTTGGCAATTGTGAGTTGAGCTGCTATAAACCCTGATGTGCCTGCGTCATTATAGTTTGCTGACTTTAAGTCCTTTGGGTATAAACCTAGGAGTGGGATCACTGGGTCAAATGGTGGATCCATTCCCAGTTTTCTGAGGAATTTCCATACTGCTTTCCATAGTGGTTGCCCCAATTTGCAGTCCCACCAACAATGTATGAGTGTAGCTTTTCCCCCACATCCTCATTAACATTTATTGTTTCTTGTATTCTTGATAATTGCCATTCTCACTGGAGTGAGATGAAATCTCAGTGTAGTTTTTTAATTTGCATTTCTCTAATTGCTAGAGATGTTGAATATTTTTTCATATATTTGTTGACTGATCATATTTCTTCTGAGAAGTGCCTATTCACTTCTTTTGCCCATTTATTGATTGGGGTATTTGGGGGTTTAGTGTTAAGTTTTTTGAGTTCTTTGTATATCCTGAAGATTAATGCTCTATCTGAGGTGCACGTGACAAAGATTTTCTCTCATTCTGTAGGCTCTCTCTTCCACTTGATTATTTTTTTTACTGTGAAAAAGCTTTTTAGTTTGATTCCATTCCATTTATTGATTCTTGATTTTACTTCTTGCACTTTAGGAGTCTTGTTAAAGACTTGGGCCTACTTTCTCTTCTAGTATGTGCAAGATCTCTGGTCTAATGCCTAGGTCCTTGATCCACTTTGAGCTGAGTTTTGTGCAGGGTGAAAGATAGGAGTTCAATTTTATTCTACTATATATGGATTTCCAGTTTTCCCAGCACCATTTGTTAAAGGGCTATTTTTTCTCCAATGTATGTATGTGGCACCTTTGTCTAGTATGAGATAACTATATTTATATGGGTATGTCTCTGTGTCTTCTATTCTTTTCCATTGGTCTTCATGTCTGTTTTTGTGCCAGAAAATGAAATGGTGGTGTGTTTTTAAAATCTACTTCTCTTTTTGGATTATGCAGAGGGGAGTGAGGGGAAGGGTGGGGCAGTAGGGGATAGGAAGGACAATAGAATGAGACAGACATTATTACCCTATATACATGTATGAAATAAAGTTTTTTTAATTAAAAATAAATTTTTTAAGGATGAAATACAGCTTTACTTAGAAATATTTTGTCCATATTCGAACTGCCAGTTTCACATGATTTTCCCTAAATTAAACTTGCAAAGTTCATAAATACATAATTAATCATATTTTGTTTCAATATACTCAGTAATTTATCTGTGATTTTAAATGGCAGTGGCCAGTTAAAACCAACCCAAGGAGTAAAGAAACATTACCTTAAGTTCTAATTAACTATTCTGGGAACTGAGGAAGCATAGAAAAAATTGTAGGCTAAGACTGACACTGATAATTCACAGAAATGTGTCTAAGTGTAGATAACAAAAGCTTCAAAAGACATGCAAACAATGCCTAAACTCTTTATTTCAACAATCAGTATTTCTAATTCTCTCCCTGATGCTGGATTTCAAAATCTTAGAAATCTACAAATACAGCAGACATCCTATAATCAGAGAAAGGGCCCAGAGGCAGGAAGTCAGTTCTCAGGCTGTTTTGGGATAGCAAAAGTGACAAAGATTCCTCTGTAACAGTCTGTCAGTTTTCTAACTTCATTGAAATGCTTTAAGCTCTCCACCACCCCTAAACTTTGTTCTGTGAAGCTAGGCCAGAAAAACACTTATCTTTCATACACACAAAGCCATGGGGTCAGGGAGACATCATACAGGCACTAGCCAAACTTTTTATTCAGCCAGAAAAAAATGGATTTTGATTCAGTTTAATGGCAAGGAGCTGTGCAAAATTGTGGTTAGTGTATCCTATTTCTTTGTCAAAGTAGCTGGGCTAGATTTTTGTGAATGGAAGCATTTCCTGTGATAATGGTAAATCAAGCTCCATTTGAAAAATTAAAAGTTGTACCTATCTTTATGAGTAGCCTAAGAGCTTCTCCCAAAAACCCAGGGATGCCCACATCCCATACTCCACTCAGACAGGGACAACTCTTTGTAGAAAGCTACATGGGAAAAGCATAAAACCTTTTTGTCAATTTTTTTGTGGGGAGGGAGGTGCTTGAGGAAGATGGAGGACAATTCTTTTTGGTTTCCGCAAAAACTATAGATCTTTATGTACACTGAGGTACACACACATATCCATTTTCAAGAAAGTTTTTCCTCCCTGTGACTACAGGATACCAAAATTCAGCCTCCCTCCCACTGAGAAACAATGCCTATTAACTGCACAGATCTAGTGTTTCAACATCCAAGACTCCTCTGTTGTCTCACAAACTGAGGGATCAGGGGCAAAGGAGTGGGTTCTCCTGAGGAGATTATTTTCTTTCTTAAATTCAATCTACTCAGCAACACCCTCAGGTCCAGGTGCTGGGAGAGGTTCTGTGGGTACAATATGGTGGATGACCTGATGGTACCAGCCCACTGTGGTGAGGAAGGAGTGATTGAGTGGAGACCAAGTAGCATCTCTCTCAAAATTTCTATGGCTCGGCTTCTAAACACCTCAAAAAGGCTTGAGTCTAGCACAGCAAGTGAGCAGTCTTCACTGAGAGAGGCCAGGAAAGGAACACTGTGTGGGGAGAACACCAGCCTAGTGACACACTGGGAGTACACAGCTCAGCTGAGGGCACAGCTTGCATTCCTGGTGTCCACAAGGGAAACAGTCCCATTCTCATCACCAAAGACAAAGCCTTCACTTTGTTGAGGATGCCAAGCCAGGGAGATAGGAAAGTAACCAGAGGCACTGCAGCCTAACTGTGATGCTAGCTTGGGACAGTGGGTATCCCACAGTAAAATCCAATAATTTCTCTGCAGGAAAGGAACATGGAGTTCTTGTGGGGAGAGGCAGCAACACAGGTGACCCGTCCAGCATGAGCTCGATATGAATTCAATACCATCCGCTGAGCAAGGTCCCAAATCTTGATGCAGAAGTCTCTGCTACCACTGACAGCTTGTGTGCCAGAGCTCAGGACACTGACTGTAGACACAATGTCATCATGCTCATACTTGCAGACTTACTAACAATAAGTGTCTCATTCTCATCCAATTACCACAATTCAGTGGCACCTGAATCAGAAGCCACCAGATACCTCTGTCGCCCACCCAAGTAAGGTCAGCCACTCCAGCCTCCGTCTGGACGCCAGAGAAGCCTTTGTTGCGGGCAGCATACGGGTCCTTGAACAGCCAAAGGGAGCCAGCCCAGCAGTGGCCACTCAGGCTGGAGGTCCCGAGCAGAAGAGCCCCATCAGATCCGTACCATGCAGCCTCCAACTGTCGTTCCATACAGGTGGGCGCATTAGGGGGAAGGTCCCACTCCCAGGCAGCCAGGGGTACTGGGGCAGGTGGTGTTTCCTTTTGCATCTCCACGGTTCCAAATCCAACCCAAACCCAAACTGTACGTCTGCGCGATTCTACTGGAGTAGCAACACACACCAAAAATAAATTTTAAAAAAAAACTACTTCTCTTGCCCCCCAGGTTTGTTTGGATGGATTTTTCTTTGTTTTTACATTTATGGGATTTATAACAAACTATTAGAAAATATTTGGGACTGGGAACGTAGCTGAGTGGTAAAATGCTTGCCTAGCATGCATGAGGCCCTGAGTTTGGTTCCCAGCATCACAAATAAGAAGGAGAAGAAAGATTTGCCATTTCTCTACCTTTCCTTGGTCTGTTAGAAAATTTTAAAGGTTCCTAGAATTTGAGGAAATAATAGCTAGTTCAATACTATTCCTTCAGGATATCAAACACATCCAGCAATTCCATTAATTCCCAAGTAAAGATCCAATAATAGACATGAAGTTTCCTTAGGCAACACTGAAGTTCCAAGTTTATTTCTGGAGCAGAATGAACTATGTCCATCATTTACAATGGGGTAAAGAATTTAAGAGACCTCCACCCCTTATGAACAGGAATGAATTTGAACAGCGCAAACAGGTTAGTCTAGATTTAAGGAGTTTTCATAGAAATATTAGACATCTCAATAAAAATTTGTCGATCCCCCAAAATATATACCACATGGGAATTTTAGTAGTAACAATGAACATTATAATTCATGGTTTTCACTAAATTAAATCTTTATTTTTAAAATCATGTGTTGCTTCTAAACAAATAATATGTGTACTTTTTAAACACAGAAAATGTGCTTTTCAACTTTCTGTTATTCTCACTGGTTCATAGATTACCAACAATATTAACATTTTTTTCCACACTGTTGTTTAAGAGGAGGAATTAAAAGAGTAATGAACCATAGAGCAGTAGATCCTTTACTTTAAAAAAAAAATTCTATTTGTCAAGAGAAAACCTTGCCTCACGAGGCAGGAACATCATGACTAAGACATGAACTGCAAACCAGAAACTAGGAAGTAAAACTCTAATAGAACTCCCTTGAATCCATTTTAAATCAAACACTTTACTGAGTTCTCATTATTCCAGAAGAGAGCTAGAATATCACTTTTCCAAAGCATATAATTAGTGTATGGGATTTTTAAAAAGTTATATTTTCAAAATGCTTTTTAATGTGCACCTAAAGTCCTAGAAAAAAAGTGTCACTGAATAGACTTTGAGGAGCTTTAACTCAATATTGACCAGAGATTTTTTTTTTAATCTATTGGTTGACAGAAAACCAGAAAAATCATACAAAAAGAAAACTCATCTAAAATGTATGAAGTAGGGCTGGAGATATAGCACAGTTGGTAGAGTGCTTGCCTTGCATGCACAAAGCCCTGGGTTCAATTCCCAACACCACAGAAAAAAAAAAAAAAACTATGAAGTATTCCAAAATAACATGATCTCTCTCTATCCTTATGTAAGCAAAACATTTTTTAACATTAAACTTAAATGCTACCATTTAAGGGCTTTTAATCAAATAGGATCTCTTTTCTGTGGTTGGTTAGTTTTTTTGTGTGTGTGGTTCTTGGAATTGAACCCAGGGGGTGCTCTAACACTGAGCAATCCTTTTTACTTTTTATTTTGAGACAGAGTCTCACTAAGTTGCTGAAGCTAGCCTCCAACCAGTAATCCTCCTGCCTCTGCCTCCTGAGTTTCCAGAATTACAGGCTTTCACCATGGTACACAGCTTTTCTGTGTCTTATGAAGAAAGGGCTGGGGCTTTAGCTCAGTGGCAGAGCATTGCCAAGCATGCGTGAGGCACTGGGTTTAATCCTTAGCACTGCATAAAAATAAACAAAATAAAGGCATTCTGTCCATATACAACTACAAATTTGTGTGTGTGTGTGTGTGTGTGTGTGTGTGTGTGTGTGTGGTGCTGGGGATTGAACCCAGGGCCCTTGCAAGACAAGCACTCTACCAACTGAGCTGTGTCCCTAACCCCAAAAATATTTAAAAAAAAAAAAAAACATGAAGATGACAATACTAACCCTCTGTCAAAAAGGCAATTTTACACATGAGTCTGTTAGAATGTAAAAAATCCTAAAAATCAAATGACCTGGTTTGTTTACCAAAGAAATGGTAGAAAAGGGAAGAAAAGTATACATTTTATAGGTTAAAAGAGGCTTAGAATATTCTATATCATAAGTCATTAAGAAATTATATGTTAAAAAATAATGAGATATCTGTACAGTTATTAGAGTTTTCAAACTCCAAAGCACTGAAAACACCAAATGCTGGTGAGAATATGGAGTAATAAGAACTCTCATTCATTGCTGGTGGGAATGTAAAAAAACACAGCCACTTTGGAAGATGATTTGGCAGTTTATTACAAAACTAAACATTCTCCTATCATACACTCTAGCAAAAACACTTAGTATACACCCAAATGAACTGATGTCCACAAAAAATCTAATACAAATGCTTTACATCAGCTTTATTCATAATTGCCAAAAGTTGGAAGCAACCAAGATGTCCTAAATATCTAGATCAATAAACTATGGAACATCCATACAATGAGACAGTATTCAGCAATAAAAAATATGCATTTTTAAGCAATAAAGATACAGAAAGTAACATTACATGCTTATAATTGCTAAGTGAAAGAAGCCAATCTGAAAAGGTGATTTTCTGTATGATCTGAACCTAATGACACTCTGGAAAAGACAAAACTGGAGACATTGGAAAGATCAAGGGTTGGAGGAGGAAAAGGATGGAGCATGGGGGTTTTAAAGCAGAAAAACCCCTCTGTATGATATTCTACAAATGGTAACATGAACTTAAACATTTGGTAAAACTCAGAAAACTATACATCACAAGGGTGAACCCTAATGTAAACTACAGACGTTAGTTAATAATAGTGGCAAGGGAGGAACTCTATATTTTCTGCTAAAAAAAGTGAGAGAAAGAGACTCAGAGACTTATCAACCAATTTTGACTGAGTGTATTTTGGATCCTGACTTTAACCAAATAACTATAAAAAGAAATCTTTGAGACATTTCAGGAACTTTGAATATGGATAGTGATAGATACTAGGGAATTATTGTGCAATTGTCTGATGTAATAGTGGCATCATTAAGTTTTAAGTCCTTACCCGAAATAATGAAATGGTGTCTGGAAATCACTTTACAATAGTCCAGTGGTTGTGGGGGAAGAAGAAGGGAGTTACAAGGTAGAATGGGATATTCAAAATGTGAACAGAGAGAAAGCAGAAGAGAAGTAGTAAGTGATGACCATAAAGAGGAGAGGAAAAAAGAAACCAAATAAAGAGAGAGAAAGAGAACAAGATAACCTGGTCATTAGAGGTAGAAGGAAGGAGGAAAGGCTAACAAGAACCTGGCACACTGGCAGACACCAATAATTCCAGAAACTCAGGAGTCTGAGGCAGGAGGATTGCAAGTTCATAGGCCAGTCTCAGCAACTCAGCAAGACCCTGTACCAAAATAAAGATTTTAAAGGGTCAGGAATGTAACTCAGTGGAGGAACACCATGCGGGCAGTCTCCAATACAAAACAAACAAATGAAAAAGGAGTAACAAGAGAAACAAAAACAAGCAAACAAAAATCCCTAGTGATCAAAACACAGTGAAACAACAACACATGGGAAAATTATTGGAAGGGCTGGTTAGTCTCCTTTTCCAGGAAAGTTCCTCATGGCCAGCAGCTGAATGTACTTTCTTAGTCAACCCGGCCCCTTCTGGTCTGCCTTCAGCCAATAGCAACCCAAGCTTTTCCCGCCCATCCTTAGCCAACCCCCCAAGTATACTAGCCAATCCCCCAAACACACGATCCTGCTCAGGGAGCACCCCACCCAATGAATTTAAAGTTGCTGATGCAGCCAATCCCAGTGCAACACCCACCCCTAAGAAGGTACTTAATCTCAGGGCCATTGTCCCCCTCTCTCTTTTCCTGCTGTTTCATTTTTCACCCTGATCAGCCACTGTGCCACTCCGAATAAAATCTCTTGGCTGAAACGTGTTTTTTGGTGTGGTCCTTTTGTCTAACATTTGGTGCTGTGACTCGGATGGCCCAGCGGACTTGCTCCTCTAATTTTAAGGGTCTGAGCTGCCCTGTACCCCAAGCCCACAAGGCAAAAAAAAAACACCAAAATCACCTCAGCCTTTGCCCATTTTCTCGATGGCCCCTTCACAGCCACCACTAGCCTTCTAAATTGGTGAGTCCCCCAACGCCTTTCCCCTGGGACTCCTAAACCTGTTGGATCTTCTTTGGGGGGAACTGACCATTGATGGTCCGGCAGCCCCTGTGATCCTCCAGTGATCCAGACAGGGAAGAACACACCCCACCTAGACCTTCATGGTCTCAGTGGCCCTTCTGGAGTCCCCATCCCCCGGGGTTTTGGCCTTGATAGTTGAAGAAGCTCTCTCTCCCTCTCGGACTTGGGTTCCTTTTCTCTCCCTCTTGGGAAAATTCCCAGTCCACTATCCTCTCTGTCCCTAGGGACCCCTCACCCCTCAGCCTCCAGTGACGACTGGATCCTGCGGGTCAGGCTCTCTCTGATATTAATCTTGAGAGGGACACCTCTCCTGATATTATATCATTCTCATTTTCCCAAAATGGGGGCTTCTTCTCTCCCAGCAGATTCCCCCTAAAATGCCTCTTAGACCATCTAGACACCCTTAGCCTAACTCCTGACATCAAACCAAAGAAACTTATTAAACTCTGCATTCAGGATTGGCCTATCTACTCCCTAGATAACCAAAATAAGCGGCCCCCTTATGGTTCCCTAGATCCCTCTCTTATACAGGATCTTTACAATTATTGCCGGCAATCAAAAAAGTGGGCCGAGATTCCCTACCTCCACGCATTTTCTCTTCTTCATTTCTAACCCTGTCCTCTGTACTACCTGTGACCTCAAGAATGTCCTCCCTAGCCTGCCAACCTTCCAGTTCCTTACCCTCCCCTTCCCTCACCGACTTTGATCCTGCTGATGAGCAGCCTCCATATAGGAATCCCCAGCCCAAAACACCTCCTCCCCCTCCCTCAGTTCCATTGCATCCTGTGCCTGCCACATCTTTCAACCCACCCTCCACCTGATCTCACACTCAATCCAGCCAACAGGCAGCCCAGCCCCCAGCCCAAATTATGGCACCCTTACGGGAAGTTGCTGGAGCAGAAGGCATTGCCTGGGTCCGCGTTCCTTTCTCAATGTCTGACCTTGCTCAATTAGAAAAACATTTAGGTTCTTATATCACTGACCCCACTGCCTAAATCCGAGAATTCCAGTGGGTCCTTCAAGCTCACTCATCACGACATTTACGTGCTTCTGGCCAACACACTCCTCCCGGAAGAAGGTGGAAGGGTCTGGGAACTAGCTAGAACTTATTTTAATGAAGTCCATCGCATAAACCCCAATCACCCCAACAGCCCTCATGCTGTTCCGGATCAGGACCCTAATTGGGACTATAATACCATGGCAGGGCTACAATTAAAAGACCAATTCTCTGCCTGCTGGGTGGTTGGCCTTAAAAGAGCCGCCCGAAAGGCAGTCAATTTTCAAAAAACTCAAAAAATAATACCAAAAAAGGAAGAAACTTCCTCTGAATTCCTTGAGAGGCTTATTAGGACTCTCCAGCAATATACCAATTTGGACCCTGAAACCCCTGTGGGAAACACATCCTTATGACCTACTTCCTGTCCCAAAGCTATCCCGACATAAGGACAAAATTTAAAAAACTAGAACAGGGGCCAGCAACACCTCAGACTGAGATCCTAGCCACTGCTTTTAAGGTTTATCACAATCGAGATGAGGAAGTTGAACGACGCAGATACCAGAAACACGAAAAGGCAGAATATAATAAATACCAAATGCTAGCTCAAGCCATTCGTACCTCTGGCCCCTCCTCCATAAATGCAAGCAATCAGCCATCTACATCCATACCCAGAGGACCCCCCAGGCCCTGTTTCAAATGTGGGAATGAGGGACACTGGGCCAAGGCGTGCCCTAATCCCCGGCCTCCTCCTCGACCATGTCCAAAATGCTTCAAACCTGGCTATTGGGCTATGGATTGCCCCAGCTCCCGCAGGGGGGCAGGGGGGCCGGACCAACTCCAAAGCCCAATCTACTTGGACGAGCTTCAGAGGATTGACGAGGCCTTGGGGTTCCCTTCCCAACTGTCAGCACACCTGCACAGGAGCCAGGGTCACCCTGTAAATTGATGGCCGCCCCATAAGCTTCCTTTCGGATACCAGAGCTACTTTCTCGGTCTTGAGGGAGTTTGGGGGACCCACCATCATATCACAGTCCCCTATTGTCGGGCTAGAGGGACACACTATTTACCCTCGAAAGAGTCCCATACTGTCCTGCCACTTTCAGCAACATCCTTTTCCCCACCAATTCCTAGTTATTCCTCAGTGCTCCCTTCCTATACTTGGCAGGGATATTTTAAGCAAATTTCAGGCCTCTATCACCATACTCCCCAGACCCTCTACTTCACTCTCAAAATCCATTTTCCTCCTTACCATTGCAGATGCCACCCAGTTGCCTTCCGTTGACCCTCCCAACAAAGAACTCTCGTACCCCATCCCTATGCAATTAGTAAATCCAAAGGTCTGGGACACCCACCCCCTTCACTTGCGCATTGTCCCCCGGTTGAAACCCACCTTAAAGACCCCCAATATTTCCCTAATAAACCTCAGTACCCACTTCTAGCTAGCAGTTTTAAAGGCCTCCAACCTATCATTTCAGAGCTCCTCTGAAAAACGCTTCCTCAGACCCACCCATTCACCATATAATACCCCCATACTAGCTGTAAAAAACCTATTGGATCCTTTCAATTGGTTCAAGACTTGCATCTTGTTAACAACACAGTGAGACCATATACCCCTTAGTCCCTAACCCATATAACATCCTTTCCCTTATCCCGCCCTCAGCAACGCACTTCTCCGTTGTGGACCTTAAGGATGCCTTCTTCACTATTCCTCTAGCCCCTGCATCACAGGATCTCTTCACCTTTACCTGGACTGACCCTGACACCCAACAATCCCAACAATTGACTTGGACAGTCCTACCCCAAGGGTTCAGAGATAGCCCCCGTATCTTTGGACAGGTACTAGCCTCTGACCTAAAAGATCTCAAATTCTCCTCTACTCTCCTCCAGTATGTTGATGATCTCCTCCTCTGCAGCCCTTCTGTCGCATATCACAAATGGACACCTACGCTCTCCTCAACTTCATTGCCTCCCGGAGTTATAGGGTCTCTCCTCACAAGGTCCAGCTTTCACAAACCCAAGTGTTATATTTAGGAGTACACATTTCCCACCAATTAAAGCCCATCACCCTAGACCATAAGGCCCTCATTAAGTCACTTCCTATTCCTAAAATGAAGGAAGAAATTCTCTCATTCCTCGACCTAGCAGGGTACTTTTGAGCCTGGATTCCTAACTTCTGTTAGCAAAACCTCTATATGAGGCAGCAAAGGGCAGCACGCATGAGCTGCTATCCTCCTCTATCCAAACTCCTTTCAAAACCCTACAACAGGTATTACTACAAGCTCCAGTCCTCCATCTTCCTGATCTACATCAACCATTTACTTTATATGTTCATGAGAATGCAGGCCTAGACCTTGGAGTCCTGGGGCAAATGAAAGGCACCACGTTTGCCCCAGTAGCTTATCTCTCTAAACAACTAGATCTCACAGTCCTTGGATGGGCCCCCTGCTTACGAGCTTTAGCGGCAGTATATATACTTTTACAAGAATCAGAAAAACTAACCTTCAGTGCCCACATTACTGTTACCTCACCACACCATCTGAAAGATCTACTCACATATAAGGGCCTACAAACCCTCCCTCCTTGTCATGTTCTCTCCCTCTTGGTTTCCTTCCTCCACGACTCTTCTACATCTTTCCAATACTGCTCTTCTTTACACCCTGCCACACTGCTCCCCAGCTCTCCTAGTCCTCCTTCTCACAACTGCTTAGAAACCCTTGAAGCTCTCATTCCATGCCCCTCCTACATCCATGAAGGTCCTCTCCCTAGTCCCTCTTTTACTTGGTTTACCGATGGCAGCTCCTTCACCAAAGATGGGTAATACTTTGCTGGATATGCTATTGTTTCTTTGATGGAAGTAATAGAGGCCCAACCCCTCTCCCCCAGCACAACCAACCAGCAGGCTGAACTCATAGCAGTTACCTGTGCCTTTGAATTAGCAGCCAACCAATCTTTCAACCTATATACAGATTCCAAATATGTTTTCCATATCCTGCTGTCCCACTCTGCCATCTGGAAAGAGCGAGGACTTTTTACCACTAAAGGCTCTTCTATCACTAACTCTAAGCTAATTACCAAGCTTCTACAGGCATCTCTCCTCCCTAGGGAAATTGGGATCTCTCACTGTCCCTCACACCAAAATGTTGATTCTCCCATAACAAAGGGCAATACAAAAGCTGATAAAACAGCCAGAGAAGCAGCATTACAATCTCTCTTTTAGCCCTTGTTAAACCTCCTCCTCAACACAATGCTGACCCCCATTCAGTACAGTCCATACTCTCATACCTTCATTCCATCTTTCACCCTAGTCCCCAAAATCTAAGAACATTGCGAACTCATTCCTCACCCTAACCCCTGAAGACACCCAATTCTTAGAACAATTAACTTCTCACTGCTCCATCTGCCAACGCACCAACCCGTACACCCCTCTTAAATCTGGCATTTTCCCCTCCCATCAGGTCCGTGGCCACCTCCCCGCAGCTGACTGACAAATAGATTTCACCAACATGCCCACAGTCCGCAGGCATCGCTACCTGCTAGTACTCGTGGACACCTTCTCTGGATGGGTTGAAGCCTTCCCAACCACAAGTAAAAGGGCCTCCACTGTGGCACTCATCCTTACTTCTGAAATAATCCCTCGATTCAGGGTCCCCACATCCTTCCAATCTGACAACGGACCAGAATTCACTTCTCAAGTTACCCAGCACATAGGCTCCACTCTAAACATCCCATGGCACCTCCATATTCCTTATCACCCTCAATCCCCTGGGAAAGTGGAAAGAACCAACCAATCCCTCAAAGAGCTTCTCACCAATTAGAACTTCACCTGGATTGGGTAAAATTACTTCCCCTCGCTCTCTTTAGGCTACAAGTCCTCCCAAAGAAACCTTCCTTGCTATCTCCTTTCGAGATCATGTTTGGGCGGCCAGCTCTCCCCCTGGAATTCTCCCCACAGAGGGACCTCTACCTAAGGACCTCACACTCCCTCTCCTCACCTTCATCAGATGCCAACTTTGGGAACACCAGGAAAGCCTCCTTCCTGACCCTAAAGGGCTTTCCTTCTCCTTTCCATTAACACCGGCTTTGGGTATACTATTCCTCACCTCAAACTTCGGGGACTCTCTCCCTGTCTCCAAAATGGACTGGCCCCCTACAGGTTGTTCTTTGCACTCCTACCGCAGCAAAGCTGCGTGACTCATCAGGGAAACTAAAATCTTGGCTCCATATTTCCAGGCTCAAGCCGGCTGACCCTCCTGCAGAAAACTCACCAAGGGACCAAACACCCCAACCAGCACATTTCACTTGCACCTCTTCACCTGACAATCCCCTAAAACGTCACTTTTCTCATATAAAAGTCCCATCCCCCCATCCCTGAGGAGACATGACTCTTGTCTTTCCTCTTTTTCCTCCTTCTGTCTGACTGTCTTACAAAAAACTCCCAAAATTCTCTCTAATTTGTATTCACTCTTTTTTTTTTTTTTTTTTTTGGGACCAGGGATCAGGGTCAGGGACACTCGGCCACTGAGCCACATCCCCAGCCCTATTTTGTATTTTATTTAGAGACAGGGTCTCACTGAGTTGCTTAGGGCCTCGCTAAGTTGCTGAGGCTGACTTTGAACTCGTGATCCTCCTGACTCAGCCTCCCAAGTCGCTTGGATTACAGGCGTGCGCCACCGCGCCCGCCTTGTATTCACTCTTAAAGAAACTTTCCAATCTAAAGGCAGAACAATAACCAGAACCATACAAACAACAAAATGCCCCCTAAATGCCTCAACAGCAGACATTCCAATTATGTCACTCCATATAGACAAAACGCCTCTGACATACCAGTTGTTTCCTTTGTGCCAATATGGCCCCCATTAATGGGACCACTAATTGGCATCTTCCTTTTCTCTGCCTCCCTCCCTTGCATTCTAAAATTCTTACAAATGCAGATTAATCGAGTATCTAATCAAACCTTTACCCGGCTTCTTCTCAGGGATTATCAACTGCTACAAAATTTGGAGGACCACCCATCTGAATATGCAGCATCTGGTCTCTAGAAATGGCAACTACTCCAAGGAGGACCAACAAGCAGCACAAACAACAAATCCTCTGGCCTGTCACCCTTATTTCATCGCTGCGCACATCTTAACCTGCCTCCTGCTACCCTCTGGCCTCTATACTGTAAGCCCTCACCACTGGAACAGCTGCCAAAGAATAATGATTTTCTCCCATTTTTTGCTCCTTGTCATTCTACTAGATCTTGCAGGGTGCTACTTGTAAATGTGGCAATATAGCTGCTTGCTGTTCCTACGAGCACTCCGGGAAGACAGCTGGCTGATTCCTCCTGCCTCCACTGCTACAGACTGGGTCAACATCATATGGAACTATGGCTACAAGACACATTCCATGGATTTTACACCAGCCGAGATTTTTTTCCTTCAGCACATGGCTTCTCAAAATTCTCCTCTCCCTGGGTCCGCCCCATTCCTCCCAAAACTCCCCGCAATGCACCCCCAAATAAGCAGGAAGTAGCCAGAAAGACTCACGGTACCCCCTTTACATAAAATGTAAGAAAAGGGGGGAATGTTGGAAGGGCTGGTCAGTCTCCCTTTCCGGGGAAGCTCCACATGGCCAGCTGCTGAATGTACTACCTTAGTCAGTCCCAGTCCTTCCAGTTTGCCTTCAGCCAATAGCAATCCAAACTTTTCCTGCCTGTCCTTAGCCAACCCTCCAAGTATACTAGCCAATCCCCCAGACACACGATCCCACTCAGGGAGCACACCATTCAATGAATTTAAAGTTGCTGATGCAGCCAATCCCAGTGCACCCCTAAGAAGGTACTTAATCTCAGGACCATTGCCCCTCTCTTTTTTCGTGCTGCTTCATTTTTCACCCAGAGCGGCCACTGTACCACTCCAAATAAAATCTCTTGGCTGAAACGTGGTTTTTGGTGTGGTCCTTTTGCCTAACAAAAATGATGAAATGAAAGATAGGG
>JAJEJO010004101.1:68625-88044 GCA_020662805.1 Glaucomys volans
CTCTTCTCAAGTTGCATTGTCCCTCTGTCTTTCTTGGGGAGCTGTCTTGCAGGAATATTATCCTCCATAACCCTTCATTACCCCTCCCCTCTGCCCCACCAGATTGGCTCCAGTATGCTCTTTCTTGTCCTCTGTTCAAAGCACCTGAATTTCTGTGTCTCTGTGATTCTCTCACCCTCCAATCTTGAATGTCCATAAGTTCCCTGTCACCCTCCTTGCTGAGTAGTAGTATTTCCACTACTTGAATCTCTAGCCATGGAGCACCTGGAAAATGCACCCTTCCTCTAATCTGCCTTCTTCAATCTCCCTCCATAAGAGATACATTTCTTTTCCTTATCTCACATATGCTCTTCTCCTTGAAAAGAATTGTAAAGGGTCTGCCTCTGACATCACTAAAATGAAGCTGGCAATTTAGTTACATGAGGAAAAAAAATAGTGCAAAAATAAAGCAATAGGACTGTTGGGACTTTTTTCCCAGTAAACACAAATTAAGGTCAAAGAGAATAAAAATTTTAACAGACTAAATACCTTTTCTCTGATTGCTCTGTCCTTCAAAATACTTTTGGAACTTTCCTCCTAGAACTGTATTAAGGGCTAGTACTTGAATCTCTCTCCCTCAGGCACCTACTTTATACCACATTTTATAAGTTAAAACTGAAACTTCCTGAAGTGCTTTCCTTTATTTCAAAGAATCTTAGTAAATGCATCATTAATTATGTGCCTTACTGGTATTGGTTTTTATTTGGGGGTTGGAAAAGGTCAATTAACCATATTCTCTGAATAAGTTTTTTTTTAATTTTTTAAATTTTTTTATAGACTTCATTTTGATTCATTGTACACATATGGAGTATGTGTACAAATACATGGAGTATGGAGTACAAATTTTCATTTCTATGGTTGTGTATGATTACATTCATGTCATTATTGTTAATCATACATGTACATAAGGTAATGATGTCTCTCTCTGAATAAGTTTTGGGTTTTATGGTTGTTAGATTTTTATTCAGTGGTTTTATTTGTTTGTTTCCACAAAAGGGGACTATTGATAAGGATTGAAGTCATTTCACAATTGATATAACCACTTAACCACTTTGGGCAGATTTTTTTATTTATTTATTTATTTTTTTTATGGTGCTGGGGATTGAACCCAGGGCCTTGTTCTTGCGAGGCAAACGCTCTACCAACTGAGCCATATCCCCAGCCCTTGGCAGATTTTTTAAAAACAAAGTGTTGTACCCAAAGAAAATAAAATCATCCAAGCTGAACACGTAAAGCTAAAGGAAGTCTTTATTTTAGCTGGCCAGCGATAACTGCCTTTACACCTAAAAGTGGTGTGCCAGGAAATCACGGATTCGTTCTTTTGTTGCCAACTTTTATAGAGCATGGGAAGGGATTAGGGTGGGGCTATAGAGAGGGGAAAGGATTGGGGTGGGCTATAGGGCGGGGATTTGAGGTCAGGCTGACTCTCTGGATGGCACTGGAGAATCTCCCTGGGGAGCACCAACATTTTAATCTGCTTTTGTTGCTATAACATTCCCCACTGGTCTTATCCACACTAACAAATCCTTGTTTAGGAAACTAGTGGTTTTTCAGTTTCCAACTTCCCAGACTCTGATGGGTTCCATTCCTCAATTTGACCAGATCTCTTATTTTACATTAACTGCCTGTCCTTAATTAGGAACCTTTTACTGCTGTAAGGAGAGGGGGTGCCGACCACTCTTGCTGCTTTGAGCTGGAAGGGGGCGGAGTCTGGGGAAGCAGTTTGAAGTTCCTTTTAGAAATCTGGTCAATGAGGAGCAGAAGTCTGCTTGGGAAGAGCAGGTTGTAAAGTCATCTGGGGTGGGTGCTTCTATGAGAGAGAAACAAAATGACATAAGTACCAAAATGAGATTAATACAGAATATCATGACATGGTAGAAGTCAATCTCTCACCAGGTGGAAGAACTGAGAAATTGTTCCCATAATAAGGCCTATCAAAGGCTGGAGAGGTTGAGGCCTTTATTTGTGAACTTGATTATCAGGTACATTTGCCTAAGAATCTCTCTTGTAGCCTCCAGTCCTATTCTAGGGACTAACACAAGTACATCTTAAGTTACGTTAAACTATTGTTTTTTGTTTTTTTTTTAAATGCCCAAGAATGTCTATGGTTTGGTTTTTAACTGTTTTGCTAGGTGTTTAAGATCAAGCAGGTCAAATTGATTTGTTCCTGTCTCTTAAGAGTCAGCTGAGTTCCCACAGGGTCACTCATGGAGCAATTGAGAGCAGCTTCTTAGCTTTGTTCCCTGGATGCAGGCTGACTCTGAGGGCAAGAACCAAAACTGACTTTCTTGGCCCCTTTGTTTTAATCTCAATCCTTAAGTTTGATCTTAAACATCCAGCAAGCCAGTTTCACCAGTTATTATCTCATCCATTTCATAGATGATGTCCTAGTATTCTTCTTCAAAACATTAATCTGGCATCAGCTATAGAGCTTACAAGGAAAATACAAAATAGAATTAACAACAGTAAAAACATATCTAGTTTGTGTAATAGTCAACCTAAATCCTGCCTGAGTTATATCACAGTAATTTTACAACAAAAAACAATTTTTTGAATATAACTTTAAATGAGCTGAAAACTGACTTATTTTGGAAACATTCTGACTTGTAGCAGGGTGGGAGGCAAACCCTTATTTCAGGTAAGGCAGGGCCTTTTACAGTCTTAGGCCGAGTGTTTCAGGTTGGAAGTTATTTTTGCCTCCTCTTAGGACATCATTTTACACAGTTTATATGTACTGTTTCCTGAATCTATGTGAACAGTTGTTAACAAAATATATTGCATTTAAAACAAATCAAGGAAAGACTGAGCACTTTTAACTTTCCTTCTGTGTGACAAAGTGACCAAATATTTTTTATGTTTCATGATATTAACCTTTAAATAAATCAGGCTCTCACTAACTTTAAATACATTTGCATTTAAATTTTGATCTCAGTGTAACAAATTTACATATACCCTATTGATAGCAGGTTCTGTTACAGAATATTAAGTGATAAAAATAAGTCCCCAATAAAATTTGCCATTCCCACAAGCCTGAAACTACCAACACAGACAAGTCTAACCTGGAGAACAGCAGCCCGACAAATTCCCTGCTCTACAGACCTGCGTACCCAGAAGACATGGACACATGAATATACAAAGAGCAACCAAACCTAGTTTTTCAAGAAAAAAACCCTAGGCTCTGCAACATAGCACAATACCCTACCAGTTATTTAACCACAATAAAGAAAAAACTTAAAGAAATCCTTGTCATTTTAACATATTGATTACACTTTGATTTATATTAGCCCATTAACATTTGACCTTAGGGGAAAACTTTAAACAGTTTCTAATTGATGGTCTCATATACATATAACTATGTAGTCACACAAAAACTTGTTAGAATTTGCCCTTTACCTACACACAAATTTTCTTACCCAGAAACATTTTCCTTTTCCTTTTACTGAATATATTTTCATGCCTAGAACTTTCCACTTTCCCTTTCCCATCTGTTGACTCCTTCCTTGTTCATATTCTAAAACAACTCCTATGAAATTTCTGAATTTAGATAAATTATTAGGATTTCACTCTTAGTAACCTTGTTCTCAGGGATGACACAAAACAATTCCAGATCCCTTTATTTACCAATCCATGAAAACACCAATAATGCTAAAGCATGTTATCCCATGGAATTTAAGGTGTAATATATTAACTCTAATTTACTTATTTTACTGTAATAACCAAGATCAGACAAGTATTTTTTTTTTTTGGAACCAGGGATTGAACTCAGGGACACTGGGCCACTGAGCCACATCCCCAGCCGTATTTTGTATTTTATTTAGAGACAGGGTCTCACTGAGTTGCTTAGGGCCTCGCCAAGTTGCAGAGGCTGGCTTTGAACTCACGATCCTCCTGACTCAGCCTCCCAAGTCGCTTGGATTACAGGCGTGCGCCACCGCGTCCAGCTAAGTATTTTGAATAGTATTTGCCATCCCTTTCCTGTGGAAAAGTCCTAAAAAAAAAACAATTAATATTACACATTTTATAGACTTTTTTTTTAATTGACCACCTAGAGACTTGTGAGGTTAGATATATTTTACCTTCATTTATTTACCAAATTTAAGTTGAAACTTTTTTATCATGTGAATCAAATATACCTGGATAGTGGTCTCTATGTTAATCTCTAATATCATGTACATGAATTTTGGACACAATATACACTTAAACAAAGGTCTTGTAGGTTTTTATCTCCATTGCAATGTAACAAGATGTTCAGAAATCTAAGTTGAATAAAAAGTAGAACTGACCAAAAGTTATGAGCTCAACAAGTACTCGGCCGGCAGTTAGTTATTCTCAAATAAAACACTCTTTTGTTTTTTTTTTTTCCCTTGGGTTGGAAATTGGGTCTACTACTGGGCTTTTTGCTTTCTCTATTGTCATTTCAATATAAGTTCTACTTGAGATTTGGTTCCAGCAGAAACCTGATGTCTCAGGCACTTTAACCATTTTTATCAGGACAGGATTTGAATGCTTAAGAGCTCTGTAACAGGCTTTGTTATTCCTCCTGGGTGGAGGCACGTGTCATTTACATATTGTAAAACAATTCCCCGTGGGGGTGCTGTAACACTGGGGGGGGGGTGAACCTGGTTCCTTCTCCCCCTTGCCCTGTGGAAGGGTGAGAGGGCAGCACCTGAGCCACCTTCCCCCTCCCTCGGCCCCTGGATTTGGAACTGGCTTTTGGCAGTTACCTGAGTCTTGAGGGATTGGTAGCAGCGCGAACTACATTTAAGTTTGGTCTGGCCTTAGCCATTAAACCAGTGCAGCCTCTCCTAGTTCCCAGACTAACTGAAAGGCAATGCTTAAACCATAATCCAAATTTGAATGTAAGGCATCCCGTCCTGATGGTTTGGCCGCCCAATGACCTAAGGGCCCAAATCAACCTTGAAAGTGGGCCATTCTGATTTACAAAACTTTCTTAATTTACATCCATTAACAAAAGCTCCGTAGTCAGTGGCACATTCTTGGAAGTCCTGAAAATTATTTAAAAAAAACAAGTTAGAAGAGTGGGGCATGTGGTTGACTGACTATGTCCCATAGTAGACTGTCCTGAAGTGATGCCACACATAAAGCAAGGAAAAAAAAAAACACAAGGGGCTCAGACACCCAGGGGACCAGTGGCAAAGGCGACTCTGGATGCGAGTTGGTCCCTTCCTGTGGATTGTCCCAGCTGCGGCGGGCATCGCTGCGCCCCACCATGCGTGGGTGCTGTGCCATGAGGCAGGCAGGCAGGCGGTGGCCACGGCAGCCAGTGGCAACAGAACCCCCAACTCCCGGTGACAACGGGTGACATCATGGCCTCCCACGACTTGCCCAGGGGGGAACGCGTCCCTGGGGAGTGGCCTACCAGACTGGGCCCACACAGAGGTCCTACCAGACACCGCACAGAGGCCTACCGGACTAGGCCCAAGCCACCTGCGGCGGCCAAGCAGACCCGGCCCCAGGTGGCAGCTATGCCAGAAGCCAAGCGGCGGCTATGGCAGCAGCCAGCCACATGGCGGCCGAGTCGAGCAGACCCCACACAGCCCAGACCAGACTAACAAGGCAAATACAGACAGACAACGACCGGAGTAGGCTCCACAGGGAGGCCTAATAGATTAGGCCACATAGGAGGCCTACCAGGTTAGTCCCCACGGGGAGGCCTATTGGACTAGGGCCCACACAGAGGCCGAGCAGACCGGCCCCAGACAGCGGCTACCCGTCAGCCAGCCACGCCATGGCGAAGAGGACCCAGCCCCAGACCGCAGGACCCCCAGAGAAGGCCCACCAGACTGGAAGAGGTCCACCAGACTGGACTCCTCAAAGGAGGCCCACCAGACTAGGCCTCACGAAGAGGCCTACCAGTGGACAGGAGCGACGTCTCGCCCTGACCTGGGACTGGTGTAAGCAACTGCGTCCAGTCTGACCACATCCCCCAGATACAGAAAGTCGACTCAACGATACAGAACATGAGGTGGCTTCATCCAAAAGGGCGTCCTGAAGATGGGCTGGGGTCCTCCCAAGAGTGAGGCTGAGGCACGTCTCTCAGGAGCTCCCCTCTACTCAGGGTGGAGGCTCCCAGGCAACCATCACAGGAGGCCAATTTAGGCGTGAGGGCTTGGAGAAATCAAATCTTGCTGGGGCCTCCAAATGTTGTACCCAAAGAAAATAAAATCATCCAAGCCAATCACGTAAAGCCAAAAGAAGCCCTTAGCTGGCCAGCGACGACCACCCTTACACCTAAAAGTGGTGTCCCGGGAAATCATGTTAATTCTTTTGTTGCCAACTTTTATAGGCTGCGGGAAGGGATTGGGTGGGGCTATAGGGAGAGGAAGGGATTGGAGTGGGATATAGGGAGGGGATTTGGGATTGGGGTGGGCTATAGGGAGGGGATTTGGGATTTGGGGTGGGGCTGACTCCGGATGGCGCTGGAGAATCTCCCTGGGGAGCACCAATATTTTAATCTGTTTTTTGTTGCTATAACAAAAGAATGGAAATTTCATATTCTGATTCATTAGCATTATAATGTTATTATTTATTAGAATTAGATTTATAAAATTGAAATTTTTATTCCTGAAAAAATTCAATTAAAAATATAACCCAAACATGACCTGTTTTTCCCTTTTTACTTAAATTGCTAGAAGAGCAAATCCAGTATAAATGTGCCCTACTGAAAGAACACAAAAAATGAAAATTCAGTTAAACTTTTCAAAATGATTAATCATAGCTTATCTATAGGTAGTAAACTCTCATGTGCATCTTCAATTTGAATTTCTATAAAACTTTAAGAATATATCAGGGGACTTAGGTTGTGGCTCAGTGGTAGAGCACTTGCCTAACACTTGTGAGGCCCTGGGTTTGATCCTCAGCACCACATAAAAATAAAATAAAGGTATTGTATCCACCTATAAAAAAAAAAAAGGAATATATCAACAGAGCTGGGTGTGGTGCACACACACCTCTAATCCCAGTGACTAGGGAGGCTGAGTCAGAAGGATCACAAGTTCAAGGCCAGACTCAGCAACACAGAAAGACCCTCTCTCAAAAGAAAAAAGTAAACAGGGCTGTGGAAGTAGCTCAGCAGCAGAGCTATTGCCTAGCATATATGAGACTCTGCGTTTAGTTCCCTCCATGTCAAAATTTCCCTTGATTTGAGGACTGGTTTCAGTAGAGAAAGCCTTTTACCAATTGGCCTCGGCAGAAATTCTAGGAGACCTTCAAATATTTTCCATGAATATGCATGTTCATTCCTTCATTCTCCTAGGGGAAAAGTTTTAGGGTATTTTCTCCCACCTCATGGAGTCACGAGGCTCTATAAGCCATTTAGCCCTCTTTCCTAGGATGGTGCCCTGAAAGGCCAGGACACTGGTTTTATAAGACCCCTAGAAGGAAATAGAAAGAAAAAGTTTCTTGACAGTGATCTTAGCAATGATTTCTTTATGCATGAGACCAAAAGCACAGGTAATAAAAGCAAAAATAAACACATCAAACTAAAAAGTTTCTGCACAGCAAATAAACAATAGAATGAAAAGATACCTATGAAATAGAAGAAAATATTTACAAAAGTGTATGAACAGGTGTTCGGTATCACTCATCAGAGAAATGCAAATTTAAACCATAAGGAGATATATTATCTCACTCTTGTTTAAATGGCCATCATCAAAAGATAAAAGTTAAAAAGTGTTGGCAAGGATGTGGAGAAAAGGAACCCCTGTACACTGTTGGTGAGAAGGTAAAGTGCTACAGTCACTGGAAGAATATGTTGCTTCTTCAAAAACATTAAAAATAGAACTAGCATATGAGTCAGCAATCTCACTTCTAGATGCACATATCCAAAATAATTGAAATTAGGATCTTGAAAAGATTTTCATTGTATCATTATTTACAATAGCCAAGATATGAAAATCCAAATGTCCATTGACAGATAAGTAAAGAATAAGTAGTATACTCATACTGTGAAATATTACTCAGTCTCAAAAAAGAAGGAAAACTTGCTATTTGTGACAACACAGATGAACCTAGAGGACACTCTTTAGAGACAAGTCAGACATAGAAGAACAAATACTGTGAAATTCTGCTTATATGAGGTATCTTAGTCAGCTTTCTGTCACTGTGACAAAATACCTGATATAATAAACCTAAGGAGAAAATATTTCGGCTCATCATTTCAGAGGTTTCAGCCATGGCAGTTGGCCCTATTGCTTTGGCATATGGCAGCACAGAACATTGTGGAAGGAGGGCTTGGCAAAGAATGCCTGTCTTCCTCATGGTGGCCAGGAAGAAAAGAGAGAAGAGAGACCAGGTTCCTAATATCTCCACCAAGGGCACACTCCTTCTACTAGATCTCACTCCAAAAAGTTCCACAACCTCCCAATAGCGTCATGGGTTGGGTACCAAGCCTTTAAACCATGCATCTTTGTGGAACAGTTATCAGGATCCAAGTTATAATATGAGGTATGTTTTAAAAAATCAAATTTATAGAAGCAGAGAATGGAATAGAAGTTTCCAGGGATCGGGGGCAGGGTGAAGGGAGAGTTGTTGTTCAAGAGTTATAAAATTTTGGTTTTTGCAAGATGCATAAATTCTAGAGATCTGCTATAACATAACATCTGTAGTTAAGAATATGGTACTGTGCACTTAAAAAGAGGGTAAACCTCATGTTAAATGTTTTCACAAAACAAAAAGAGGCACAAGGAAACTTTTGGAGATGGTGAACTCTGCCTATCACCTTGACTGTGGTGATGGTTTCATGGGTGCAAGGTTCTGTCTGACCTCATCAAATTGTTTACATTAAATATGTGCAATTTTTGTTTATCAATTGTGCCTCAATAGTTTTTTAATTACAGTGATTTCAGATTTTCTTTTGTTCTAAAATGACAATTAGTTTTTGAGCCACTATACTTTTCATTAGTCAGAAAATACGAATATATATGTAGAAAGAATTCTGACCAAAAGGGATTGTCAGGAAGGGCTGAGTCAACAGCACTGTGGCTTCACATACTATTTACCAGAATAGATTTGAACCTTAATCTTCTAATCTACCTGAGTCATTCAATTTTGAGTTGCTTTGCATGCGCTTACAACTCATTTCTGAAGGTCATTCTGTTTCTTGTGCTTCTTATAATTCTCCCAGCTGATTTACTATCTGTTCCACTGATATTTTACAACATTTGAAAATTTTAATTGATTTAAAACTCCCTCAAGTTGAAGAGATAAAACTTTATTGTATCTTCTTAAAAGTTTAAGTTTCAGATAACAGTCTCTTCCAGGCTCTTCACAGAGGCAGTGTTTTTATGGCCTTTTTTTTTCTTTTAATGTGACCACATTTATGACTCCCCTACATCAAGTAAATGAAAGGAAACTAACAAAGAAAATTCCATGCAATTCATAAACAACAATTGACAACCTCACTTTTTATGTACTAACATTAAGATGACTAAGTGAAATTTCACTAAGTCTAAATGAAATTTTGCTCAAAAGTTTTAATACTCAGGGCTGGGGTTGTACCTCGGTGGCAAAGCATTTGCCTAGCATGTATAAGGCCCTGACTTGGATCCCCAGCACCACAAAAATAAATAAATAAATAAATAAATAAATAAATAAATAAATAAATAAATGTTTTAAGATGCAAAGGTAAAAAGGTAACATACAGAGTATAGAAAAAAGAGGGAATTATGAAGAAGCACCATCCTATGATTTAATATAAGAAGAGGCAATAAATCTTAATTGTAATAGTGGCTCCCACTGACCTTGGACAAATTACTTAATTCAACTGACATCTATTACGTCTTCTCTTTAAAAGAGTTATGATACTCACATGTTTGTATGTCGCAAGAATTACCCAATTTTGAAGTTGTAAAGCACTGAGGAAATTCAAACTCTGCCACGAAAATGATGAAACTGTGATATCATATCAATGTAACAGAAAACTGTTTACATTTTCCTGTCTTATTTTTATTTTGATCACTATCTGAGAACACCTCACAATACAGCTGCCTAAAGAAAACAGGATATGGGAAAGCACATTCAGACTATCCATTTTTGAGACTCCTTCCTAAAAACATGTGTACTCTTCCCCTGGAATACATTAATCACACAATACCTGTTCTCTAGAAAATGGAAATTAAAATATGTCTATAATTTTCATAACTGTTAGGAAAATATATTTCCCTTGGACAGCATTAAGAAATAGTTCCTTCACAGTACATTTCACTTTTAAGCTCCCTGAAGGCAGAAACCATGTTTATATATCTTGGATGCCACAATGGCAACCAGGACACTGACTAACAAAATATAGAACTCCGTAAATATTTGTTCTGTGCTTAGAGCTGGAAATGGAATATAAATAAGTCAAGGTTCCTGCTCTCAAGGAACGACTCCTTATTAAACTGTCTTAGATAACTAACACAATGTGCTACAATAAAGGTATTGCAACATACATGAGAGCACTGAGTAAGGGAGAGATTATCAAAGAATCAAGTTGAAAGTGACATTAGATTTGAAGGACAAATTCACCATACACCAAGGCTCCAAATAGTTGGAGGGAACCAGACAAGGAGAACATGCTATGTATAAGGTTCAATGAGTAGAACAATACATAAAGCACAGAAAGGTGGCAGGAATGGTGGAAGATAGGATTGAAAACATAAATTGGGGCCAGATGGTAAAGGCCCCATATTCTATACCACAGAATTTGGATTTTATTCTCTAAAAGAAGGGTCTCCAAAATAGGGTGCCCTCATCCAACAACATTTACAAAATGATCCCAGGAAAAATCAGAATTTACGTTTATATTTTAATTTTGACTGAGGAACTGTTTTGTAATTTGTAAAGAAATAAACACATGTTGGGTACATCTTCAAAATTTTTATTGATGGAACCACAATCAATTTCCATGTATGTATGGGTTTGTTGGAATGAACCCAACTACTAAAAATAACCATTAAGCTCTAATATTAAATAAAATAAAAACTTATTGATGGGATACACAATCATAAAATGTGAATGTGTAAACAATATATAAAAGGAATTTTAAAAAGAGATAACAGTACCGGGTCCATATGACTAAGAGAGAGCATTTTCATAGGAAGAAGTATTGCAAAATGGATACACTAGAGTGGAGGGAAATATTAGACTTACTGGAAAGTTCCTTATAAAAATATCTTTAAAAAATATTTTTAAAATTCCACCTTAAATAATGACTAAGAGAGAGCATTTTCATAGGAAGATGTATTGCAAAATGAATACACTAGAGTGGAGGGAATCTTAGACTTACTGTAAAGTTCCTTACAAAAATATCTTTAAAAAATATTTTTAAAATTCCACCTTAAATAATTACATTAGGTCACTGTTTTAGTTAATCTGACATGTGTGGTGTGTAAAGTTTTAGTGCATCTCTTTTGCATAAATCTATTTTCTGAGTAAATATTCTGAGGATTTTGGTTTTTTAATACTTCTGTAAAAGTTGCAATAGCCAGTGCAGGGGCACCTGCCTGCAATCCCAGAGACCAGGGAACCTGAGGCGAGAGGATCACAAGTTCGAGGTTGTTCTCAGCAATTTAGTGAGGCCCTGTCTCATTATTTAAAAGTAAAAAGGGAGCCGGGCACGGTGGCACACACCTGTAATCCCAGCAACTCGGGAGGCAGGAGGATCGAGAGTTCAAAGTCAGCCTCAGCAACTTAGCGAGGCTCTAAGCAACTCAGTGAGACCCTGCCTCTAAATAAAATACAAAATAGGGTTGGGGATGTGGCTCAGTGGCCGTGTGCCCCTGAGTTCAATCCCCAGTTCCATAAATAAATAAATAAATAAAAAAAAGTAAAAACGGGGTCTGCGGTTGTGGCTCAGTGGTAGAGCACTTGCCTAGTAAGTGGGAGGCCCTGGGTTTGATTCTCAGCACCACATAAAAATAAATGAATTAAGAAATTTTTTTTAAAAGTGTAAAAAGGGACAAAGAAATGAAATTATGGCATTTGCCAGTAAATGGATGGAACTGGAGACTTTCATGCTAAGTGAAATAAGTCAATCCCAAAAATGATCTCTCTGATATGCGGATGCTAACTCACAATAAGAGGGTGGGGAGTTTTAAGGAAGAATAGAAGTACTTTGGATTAGACAAAGAGGAATGAGGGAAGAGAGGGGGGATGAGAATAGTTAAAGATAGTAGAATGAATCGGACATTACTTTCCTATGTTCATATATGAATTCGTGAGCAACCAATGTCATTCTACGTTATATACAACCAGAAGAATGGGAAGTTGTATTCCATGTATGTATAATATGTCAAAATACATTCTACTCTCATGTATAACTAATAAGAACAAATAATTTGTTTTTTAAAAAGGGACATAGGGATATAGCTCAGTGTAAAGCACTCCTGGGCTCAATGGAGGAAAAAATATAAATTATGTTAAGAAAAATGGGCAGAGGAACTTGAAATTCTAAGAGGGAAGGATCTCAAAAGATGAAATATTTCTGCCTAAAGACAAAATTTGAAGAAATTAGATTCTAAATCCCAGAGATTCAAAACCATTAAGACAATAAGGAATTTAAAAATTAACCTGGAAGAATCAATTCTCAGAAGATTAGCTATAAAGTTTGATAAAAAAGAAACAAGCAAGGGGCTGGGGTTGTACTCAGTGGTAGAGCACTTGCCTAGCACATGTGAGGCACTGGGTTCGATTCTCAGCACCACATATAAATAAATGAATAAAATAAAGGTCTATCCACATCTTTAAAAAAATTGGCTAAAATATCTCAATAATTATTTCTTTTAAAGGAAAAGCTGGGATTTAAAAAAAAGATTTATTTATTTATTTTTTTTTTGTGGTTCTGGGGATTGAACCCAGGGCCTTGTGCATGGGAGGCAAGTGCTCTACCCACTGAGTTATATCCCCAGCCCAAAACAATGATTTTTATAAGACAACATTGTTTATCAAAACATTCCTTTATCAACTTCATCACTTTATCACTTCTAAATTAATTCAACTTTTTATTCCCATATGGTCCTATCTACTTGAAATTCCCATACTAGGCTCACCAAAGCCGACAGGATGAGATACTGTAAAATATAACAAGCACAGTGAAAGGAACAGTGGTAGGAACTGCTCAGATACCAAAATGAATAAGATTTGGTCCCAGCTCCTAGGCAACCTACAGTCATAAAAGGGAACTGAAAGAGTTATATAACCAACCACCAACTACGTAACTTCACATGTAATGTAGTGTGTGTCTTAAAAGAAATAAAATGAAAATCAAATGGGCGTTCCTAAGATGTGAAGCTCATTTTTTAAAAAAAATTTTTTGTAGCTGTAGATGGACAGAATACCTTTATTTTTTATGTGGTGCTAAGGATCAAACCCAGTGACTCACAAATGGGAGGAAAGCACTCTGCCACTGAGCTACAGCCCCAGTCCCTAAAGCTCATTTTTTAAAGCAAATTTGGCCAAAACTAAATGTTAATTGTTAACTTATTAAGACTTACTACCCACCAGGTACTGTATTTTACATGCATTATCTTATTTAATTAATTAATCCTTAAAATATTCCTATGAGGTTGTTTCTATTATATTCATGTTAAAGAGGAAACTGAGGAAAGCAGATAGACACTTTTGATTTAGGTACCCTGCCAAAAAGATGTTCCTTTCCCAATCAAGAATAGGATTTGGAGGTAGAGAAGAGGCAGGGAGAATAAGCTCTCACAAGGTCTACACATGTGTTGTCCAGTATGGCAGCCTGAACCACAGTGGGGCTACCCAGTACCTGGAACATGGCTGGTCCTAATGGGAGATGAACTGTAAGTATAAAATACACATGGGGTTTCAAAGACTTAGTACCAAAACTGAAGGGTTATGGAAGATAACATTCCTATAAAATAACTCCCCAAGAAAAATGAAGGGACGGTGTGGCTCGAGAAGTGGGAAAGGAAACTGGTCAACCATTAAACCTCTCCCAGTGCATTCCTGATAACAATGGGCCCTGGGGAAAGAGGCAGATGCTGAATCCTGGGCCCTAGACCATGGCCTTCCCCCATGGCTAATCAGTCCTAAAGGGAAACATGGCTAACGCCAATGGGCAAGATTTGAGTGCTCATCCCTGCAGACAATGAGTTTCAACCTTTTTACAACTGCCTTCCTGAATTAAGATTTTAACCTGTTCAACTAGCCCCAGACTGTCAAGTCTGCTCCCAATGATGACATCATTGTACCCTATAAAACCAAAATCTCCTCTGTAACTGACGGCCATTTTCCATCAGGAAAGTGGACCCAAATGACACCCAAGTCTGTGAAGGAATAAAGGCTTCTCTGAATCCGTTGAGGTCTGCCTTTTTGCTTTCCTTTTTGCACTTGCAAAAAAGAGCATATCTCAATAAGTTTATATTGGTTAGATGCTGAATTGATAATATTTGGATATACTGGATTAAATAGTGTATGTTATAAAAATAATTTCACTTTTTTGTTTTTATCCTTGTTTTTTTTTTAAAGACACTTCTTTTTTTTTTTTTTTTTTTTTTGTGCCAGTGATTGAACCCAGGGGCACCTCACCACTGAGCTACATCCCCCAGCCCTTTTTTTTTTCCAGTTGTAAATGAACACAATACCTTTATTTTATTTATTTATTTTTATGTGGTGCTGAGAATCAGACCCACTGCCTCATGTGTGCTAGGCAAATGCTCTACCACTGAGCCAAATCCCCCACCCTGTTTTTATACTTTTTAATGTGGCTACTAGAAATTTTTAAGTTACATATGTGGTTTGCATCATACTTCTACTAAATAGTGGTAGTCCAGAGTATTAGCAAAGGAAGGAATTACCAATCAAAAAATAAATAATATTAACATAACAACAATCTTTCATGGTAATATGCAATCAGGAAGTAAATGCCAGACTTAAGGAAGAAAAAGATATCATCTTACACTTTTTTTAAAAAAATCCTCTTGGAATAATCATTTTTAAAAAAAAATACAATAACAAAAGTACCACCCCTGGGCCTAGAATCAATGACACCCCAGTAGAAAGAAGAAAACCCAGTTCCTAGACCTCGATTTCTAATATCATTCTCCTTGGAGAAATGGCAAGAGCACAGAACATACAGGATGAACCTGGAGCATTTCATTGTACCACAAAGTGAGATATTGCTCAGAAAATATTACAAGGGGAGCATTTAAAAGAGAAGGGCCAATAGAAAGAGCTCCCAGTCACCAAAACTGAAACAGCTGATAGACAAAATAAATAACGTAGTGGTGAATTATAATCCAAAGTACAAAATAATGAGAAGTCTGTGCTAGTCTAATAATTGACTGAATAAGTAAATAAGTAGCTAAATCTCACAAATAATTCTGCCCCTGAAAGTGGTGGAGCATAACTGCCCCCCTCAAGACACACTTGAAGTGTAGGTTGTACATACTGACTTCCTTCCAAAGAGAAAAGTTATGCAAAGGGGGGCTTAAGACAGTAATTTTGTGGTGGAAAAACCTGACAAACACTAAGTCAAGCATGTAATGAAGCTTAACATCGTCAGCGATAATTATCAGTGATAAATTGTGCTGCCAGCACATTCCCTTGAAATTATATGATGAGAATGGCACTTTGCCTCTCTGGTCTTTCTCTAAACAATTCCACATCCACAGTTTAATTATAAGAAACTAAAATTGGGAGACTTCCTATAAAGCATACCAGTACTCCACAAAACTGTCAAGGTCAGCAAAACAAGGAAAATCTGAGAAACTATCACAGCCAAAAGGAGCCTAAAGAGACAAAAAATCTAAAGAAATCCCAAAAAAAGTATGAAGTTTAGTTAATTATACATATAATTATTTGTTATAAACATATCACTAACATACTAACATAAGATTCTGATAATTAGGATTGTCAAATTAGGCAAAAGGTATGGAGGACTCATTGTGCTATCTTTGCAACTTGTCAAAGTTGCAAAATTTAAACCTGAATTTTTAAAAACTAAAAGATCCTTTTAAAAACAAAAAGCAAGGACCTCCTCTAGTTTAAAATCTTTCAGAACTATTAGAATCAATTCCCTGGCCCAAGATCTTTTCAACCTTGCTATTTCTCCTGGAAGCTTGTTAGCTATATGAAATCTCAGGCCCATCCCAGAGGTACTGGGGTTCTCAGAGAAACAGAACCAGTAGGAGAGAGAAAAAGAAAGGATATATATATAAAGTACAGGCTCACACAGCATAGGCCTGAAGGATCCATACCTAGGAGAGAAATGGTACAGAACCCCGGAGGCCAAGGAGACTGATGTTGCAGATGAAATCTGAAAAGAAGGCCAGACCTCTGGAGCAGAACTATAGCCCCAGCTAGTCCAGAAGTTGAGGCAGGAGGATCACATTTTTTTTTTTTTTTTGCAGTGCTGGGACTTGAACCCAGGGCCTTGTGTTTGCAAGGCAAGCACTCTACCAACTGAGCTTTATCCCCAGCCCAAGAATCACATCTTGAAGGCCAGCCTCAGCAATTTTGTGAGACTGTGACTAAAAATTAAAAATAAGGACTGGGGATAAAGCTCAGTTGGTAGAGTGCTTGCCTTGCAAACACAAGGCCCTGGGTTCAAGTCCCAGCACCACCAAAAAGAAAAAAAAAAATAGAAAGAAAGAAATATGAAATAGTCTTCTGGAGGATTCCGCTTTGCTTGGGGTGAGGGGAGGGAGTGCTCTGTTTGTGCTAGTTATGCCTTCAACTGATTAAATGAGGCCCACCCAGATTGTAGAGGGCAATCAGTTTCACCAATTTAAGTGTTACCTTCATCCAAAAACACCCCCCAAATTGACACATAAAGTAAACCATCACACAAGACCTGCTGAATCTGAACCTATATTACAAAGGATCCACCAAGTGATTATATGCATACTCAAATGAGTGGCAGATCTCTACAACCCAGTTTGAAATCTACATGGTAAGTTCAGTCACTCAGAAATAAGGTCTAATTTGTTGTCCTAACTTGAAAACTAGCCTAGAATTTACCGATCTAGAAATTAGGGATGCCTTCAAAAATCCTCACCCTCTTCTCTGGACAAAGGAGCTTCGCCTTTCACCAATTCTTTTACCTGGTTTACTGAATTATTGGTTGGTTTATGAGTCTTCCGGGTTTGCCCTGAACACTCCGAGGGCAGCTACACATCTTATTTTTCTATCTCCACAGAGATAGCCTTTATTACTCACACCAGCTGCTGAACCGAAGTCTATGACTCAGACAGTGGCTCCAGGTCATTCCGGCCTAGGCCTGCGTTTTCCTAGTGCCCTCTTTCTAACTAATAAGACTCTGTCTGAAATAGACAGATGCATCGGTGGATTTGATAACTTGAACCATATGAAATTGCTTATATTGTTTTTTTGCCTATAATTCGGCAGTCCCTTGGCACAAGGCCTGTAATCCCAGCCTGCTCCGGAGGCTTAAGCAAAAGGATCGCAAGTTTGAAGCCAGCCTCAGCGATTTAGTGAGACCCTATCTCAAAATAAAACATTAAAAAGGTGCTGGGATGTGGCTCATGGGTTTAGCGCCCCTGGGTTCAATCCCTGGTACTCTCCCAAATCGGCAATCTCATTGAACAGTATATTTCCATTTGATGTTTTTCCACCTCAAAAGCAATTCAAGGCCAGGCGTGGTGGCGCACGCCTAAAATCCAAGCGACTTGGGAGGCTGAGTCAGGAGGATCGCGAGTTCAAAGCCAGCCTCTGCAACTTGGCGAGGCCCTAAGCAACTCAGTGAGACCCTGTCTCTAAATAAAATACAAAATAGGGCTGGGGATGTGACTCAGTGGCCGAGTGTCCCTGAGTTCAATCCCTGGTTCCAAAAAAGAAAAGAAAAGCAATTCAAGGACAGTACACTGTCACGGGTAAGACAGTACAAAGGTTGCCAACAGTCGTGGCAACTGTACACTCCACCCACTTCTCTAGCTCGACCTAAGTCCTCCTCTTAATTAGGCGCGCTTCAAGTCCCCACTGTGGACGTTTGGCTTCCACTTATCCTCGCACAGGGGCCGCATGACAGCTTTACGGGGATCACTGGTAGGGACACATTCCCAAGAGCACCCGCCATCTGGAGCGCGTAGAGCCGCCCGGACCGGGCATCTATACACTGACCTCGCCCCACCGGGCGGAAGTCCCGGGACTCAGCCTTCCCCGCCCAATCCACGCCAGAGTTGCCCGAACCTAAGATGGCGACAGGGAGGAACCGGCGCGGCCGCCTCTGGGCGGAGCAGCGGTGACACAACGTGGTCAGGGGCGGTGCCAGGATGGGGGCGGTATCAGCGTCCGCGCCACCGCCCCGCCCCGCCCAGCCACTGCGGCCGGGGGCTTCGGCTGTCGGACAGGAGAACTCCTCCCCGCAGAGCAGCCGGCTCCCTGTAGGCATCATGAGGTCCTCGGTTCGAGGTCCGGTGGTGAACGATGGCGAGGACAGCACCGACAGCACCCCGCTCCTTCAGGGCGCCCGGCAGGCCGAAGCCGGTGAGCAGCCGGGTCGTCTACGGGCTTTAGGCCCGCAACATTCCCGGGGCGGGCGGTGGTACTGGGGCAGAAGTAGCAAGGGTCCCGGCACCCTGGCCGTCTGGTCCAGAGTTGTCAGGCGAGAGGGAACTTGAGGAGGGAAAGTCCACTCAGTCCCCACTCAGCCCCGCCTGCCCAGGTGCCCGGAAGCCCCTCCGGCGCCCGAGGGTCTGGCGGGAGAGGACCGCTACGCCGGGCTCGCGCTGGGCCTCGGCCAGTGCCTTCCAGCCGGGAGGGAGCGGGGAGCTGCTCTGTGTGGCAGGTGCTTGAGCGGCTGGCTATTTTCCGTAGTGCAGAGCCGGGAACCCGGTGAAAAACCCAACTAAGGGAGAGCCTCAAATCAATGGGCAAAGGCCAGGCGGAGGGCGAACTGAGGGCCCTGGGGTTTCATTCCCAGCACCAAAAAAAAAAAAAAAAAAAAGAAGGAGAAAAAGAAGAAAAAGAAGAATGAGCAAACTGGGGGGAGAAACTTGGAAACTTGCAAATAAATCGGTGAGCAAATGGCCAGGCAGACTCTGATTCTCCTGCCTTGTGACCTCCGGGTTTCCGCAGCTGCGTATCTGCCAGCATGTGAGCTGGTAGCTTCCCAGGCAGGGAGAGGAGACAAAAGGATAGGGGATATAACTAAGTATGCAGTGAACAAGTGTTGCATAATCCAGCAAATATCTTGATATTGTGCTCTAAGAGACCAAAAGTATTGCAGACATTTCTTTTTTTTTTTTTTTTCTATCTTGCAGTCTACAATTTGTTAGGAAACAGTTTGGTTGTCCTCAAGATAAGCTATTTACAAAGCTGTAAGGTAATTTGCCAGAGGTCTTGCAACAAAATCAAGAGAGGTATTTCAAAAAACATGGTCCCTGAATTTAGAAA
>JAJEJO010004101.1:89736-112990 GCA_020662805.1 Glaucomys volans
AAAAAAAAAAAAAATATATATATATATGTATATATATATATATATATATATACACACATACACACAAATTATATATGAAAAGGGACAAAATATTGGTGTATATAACAACATGGGTAAATCTCAAAAACATGCTGAGCAAAATAAACCACCATATTAATGTATGATCCCATCAATATGAAGTTCTAGGACAAGCAAAGGTAATATAATAGAAAACAGATCAGTGATTGGCTGGAAGCTCAGGCAGAAGAAAACTGACTTCAAAGAGGCATTAAGATATTTTTTGAGGTAATAGAAAGTTCTGCATATTGATCTTAATTAGGTTGGACAGATGCATACATTTATCAAGTAAATTAGACTGATAAAACTGATCAAGAAAGATTAGCTCATATTATCACTTTTTAAAATATTCCCCTCTTAACTGATGGGTTGAATATATAGATCTTAAGGTATTAGCTCTGTTCTTTCTGACTTCAGGTGACTGCCTTCATTATACTGTTCTTATTTCCACTCCCTACATACTCTCTGGAAAACGAGTGAAGTGGAAGTAGTAGCAACACACAACAGAATATTACTTAGCCATAAAAAAGAATCACTTTACAACTTTTGCCAGCAAATGGATGGATCAGAAGACTATCATGCTAAGTGAAATAAGTCAATCCCAAGACTCCAAAGGCTGAATGTTCTGATGTGTGGATGCTAACACACAAAGGGGCTTAGGGGACAGGGAAGAACAGAAGTTCAGTAAATTAGACAAAGAGGAACAAAGGGATGTGAACAGAAAAAACAGAATGAATGGTACATAACTTTCCGATGTTCATATATGAATATGCCACCAGTGAAACTCCACATCATGAACAATCACAAAGTGGGATCCTAATTAGAAAAAGTTAGCCAGGCACGGTGGCGCACACCTGTAATCCCAGCACTTGGGAGGCTGAGGCAGGAAGATCGCGAGTTTAAAGCCAGCCTCAGCAACTTAGCGAGGCCCTCAGCAACTCAGTGAGACCCTGTCTCTAAATAAAATATAAAATAGGGCTGGGGATGTGGCTCAGTGGTGGAGTGCCCCTGGGTTCAATCCCCAGTACTCCCCCCCCCAAAAAAAAAGAAAAGAAAAAGTTATACTCCATGTATGTATAATATGTCAAAATACACTTTACTGTCACATATACCTAAAAAGAACAAATGTTTTAACAAGTAGTAGGAACATATTATTTTTGCTATTTACAATATGAGAAAGGGGGCTGGGGTTGTGGCTCAGTGATAGAGCGCTCACCTGGCATGTGTCAGGCACTGGGTTTGACTCTCAGCACCACATTTAAAAAAAAATGAATAAAGGTATTGTGTCCATCTACAGCTAAAAATATTTTTTAAAAAAAATGATGAAAGGCCAGGAGTGGTTGGACACACCTGTAATCCCAACTAATTAGGAGGCTGAAGGAGGAGGGTTCCAAGTTTGAAGCCATTCTTGGCAACTGAGTGAGACCCTGTTTCAAAATAAAAATGCTAAAAAATAAATAAATAAAAAAAATTTAAAAATAAATAAATAAATAAAAATAAAAATGCTGGAGATGTAGTGCAGAGTATAGTCCCCCTAGGTTCAATTCCAAGTACTAGAAAAAAATATATACATAGATATATATACAGATATATGTGTGATTTAAAAATGATAATATATATGATAAAGGTTTTATGGAGGTGTCCTATATAGTTAGGCCTAGGATGATTGCATCTGTACTGAACATATACAGATGTTTTTCCCAGTCATTATTCCCTACACAATACCATATAATAACTATTTGCATTTTGTGCAATCTAGAAATAATTTAAAGTTTACAGGAGGATTATGTAGTTACCTGCAAGAGCACCATCTTTTATTAGTGACTTGAGTATCTGCAGTTTGGTACCCTTTGGGGGATGCTAGAACCAAGCCCCTATGGATGCCAAAGGACCTGTGGTTTTTTTGCTCCTGACACAGGCCCCCTCCCCACTGTGTATTTATTCTTTCTACAAAGAATAAATACGAAGACATCCTCGGATTTTTTACTAGCCTCCTTTACCACTGGTACCTCCTTACTCAACAGAACCCTGGCTTTAGCTAACACATTGGCACACATTTGTAGTCCCAGCTATTCCAGAGTCTGAGGCAGGAGGATCACTTGGGACCCAGGAGTTCAAGATGAACCTGAGCAACATAGTGAGAACCCATCTCGGGGCCAGGTTGTGGCTCAGTGATAAAGTGCTCACCTAGCGTGTGGGAGGCCCTGGGATCAATCCCCAGCACCACGAGGGGGAAGAAAAAAGTCCTAGTAATATCCCCATCTCAAAAAGGAGCAGCAGCAGCCTGGCTTTCTGGGGACATACCTTCTGTTCCCCACTGATCTCTCAAGAGGTGATTTTTTTTGCATGCTCATACTAATTGACAGAGTTGAGGACTCCTTGTTCCACATTGATGCTTCCAGACAATTACCCCCTACCCCAACGCTTTGGGCTACACCACCTTTCCATTACATCATTGTTATCATCTATCCTCCTGCCACATTTTGCTTCATTCACCACAGGCTTTGCCACCTAACTAATGTCCATCCTCTGCATTCCAGTTCCTGCCATTATCCTTAGTGACTTCCTATCCAACACCATGTGCCTCAGTTCTCTGCACTCCTGCGTGTCTAATGACTTCTTCCCTCCTCTGGTCATCATTATACCATGTCTTCTTCCATAACTGCTTTGACCACAGCTTGGTATCCTTCCTACTTGCCTGTGTAACTGCCCTACTTTGACTACTCTCTGACTTCATCTGGACCTTTTTTTTTTTTTTTTTAAGACAGGATCCCACTAAATTCCTGAGGCTAGCCTTGAAGTTCTGATCCTCCTGCCTCAGCCTCCAAAGTGACCTTCATTTTTTTAATGGAAAAGTTCACCAATTTAGGGGCTGAAATTGTGGCTCAGTGGTAGAGTACTTGCACAACGTGTGTGAGACACTGGGTTCAATCCTCAACATCACATAAAAAATAAATATATAAAGGTATTGTGTTCATCTACAAAAATAGAAAATTTTTAAAAGTTCACACATATGCCCATATACAATAAAAGAAGTATATGATGAACCCCCATGTAACCAGTATTTCATGGCCAATCTTGTTTCACTTATTCTTATGTTCATACATGATTTTTTGAAGCAAATCCCAGATATTGTGTCATTTCAAGAGTAAATATTTCTTTTTTTTTTTTTTTGGTACTGGGGATTGAACCCAGGGGTACTCCACCACTGAGCCACATCCCCAGCCCTATTTTGTATTTGATTTAGAGACAGGGTCTCACAGAGTTGCTTAGGGCCTCGCTAAGTTGCTGAGGCTGGCTTTGAACTCACTATCCTGCCTCAGCCTCCCAAGTGCTGGGATAATAGGCATGCGCCACCACACCTGGCTCTATATATATCTTTAAAAGATGATACCTTTTAAACATAATTTCAGTACCATTATCACCATAAATAAAAATAATTCCTACCCAGTGTTCATATTTCCCTGTATTTGTCATAATTTTTGTAATTTGTTCAAATCACGATCCTGATAATGTTCATCCCTTCCAAATGATTGAAATGTTTCTTAAATCTTTTTAATACTTTCTTTCTTGCAGTTTATATCCCAGTGTGATCATTTAACATATTCTTCTACCCCCTACCCCAATGTCTACTATAAATTGGTAATTGGTAGATATAGAGATTTGGTCAGATAATGATTTCTGTCTGCCTTATCTACTGTCAAGAGGTCTTCATAGGTAGAATTGTATACTACCATCCGGGGACACCACTCCAGTTTTCAGCCACAAAAAAAGTTTATATGCCAGTTCTATCAGGTGCTGGTTTAAGCACTGGAGATGAACAAAACACCAAAAGTTCCTGCCCTCATTGAACTTTTGTGTTCCAATGTATATTTTCTTAAACGATTAGCCCTCTGCATTTTACCTTCTTTGGTGGTTAGAATCATGGTCCAACACTTTATTTTCTTGCCAGTACTCTAAGCTTTCTTGCCCTCTGCTTTGTCATCACATCCATCTGAGTGCCAACTCTCTGCTCTCTCAGCACCTGCTCTGGAGCACAGACATGCAGTGCTTAAAGTTACTACCTCCACCAGTTCTTTATGGGAATCCACCCTTTGGGCAGTCCTTTGTGTTTCAAATCCTAATTTCTAACAAATGATTCCTAATATATGACTTCAATTTCTAGAATCTAGAAAAAATAATATTATCAACAGTTCAGTTACTGGAGGGATACTATGTACTAAGCAGTATTATAAGTATTATACATATACCAGTTCAACCAATCATTATAATAACCCTAATACAGACAAAACAGACTGGTACTAAACACATAGTAAGTGCTCAATAAATATTATTTGTTTAAAACTCAGTACCTGCTATCATTTCCCTCAATAGTGTTAGAGTCTTCTCTCTGTCTCTCTCTCTCGAACTAGGGATTGAACCTAGGTGCTTTACCATGAAGCTGTATCCCTACCCCTTTTGGTCTTACTAGTTTAGGGGGCTTGCTAAGTTGCTTAGGCTAGCCTCAAAATTGCAATTCTGCCTCAGCCTCCAAAGTGGCTAGAATTACAGAATTACAGGCATACAAGTTGCTACAGTCCCTTGTCCAGCAGCCTCAAATCATTTAGAATTTCCTGTTCTCCCTGTGCTTGCCTTTCTCATTTCCATACCCCTGAAAATACTGCTGCCTTCATTTGGATTACTCTCCCTCCCCCTGTTCATTGAGGAAGACAGTCAAATATTTTTTCTTTGAATGAACTTTCTGACCAACCCCAACCCCAGGCAGATTAATGAGCCCCCTTTACCCTCGTTACACATATGTACATAGCATTTTATCTTCTTTGTGTAACTTTCTCTGGGGCAAAAAAATAAGGAACTCACTTTTACTGAGGATATATTATAATGTCCTGTGGTTTTTCATTTAATCCTCATATACCCCAGTTAGGTGAATGTTGGTCTCTTCAGTTTAGAGCTGAGAAACCTGAGAGTTGACACTATTAACTTCTACCAAACCTCGCAGCCAGTGAAAATCAGAACTGAGATTCATTCCCAGGTCTGCTTCATTCTAAATTAGCCTGTGTTCTTTCCTTTACACCCACTCTACATTCCTAAGTTTAAAGCCCATTTTAGAAGCTGATGTTTATTTTGATGGTTGCTTTGTTCGTTATGCAAGCATTATTTTGCTTTGAACTTGATTTCAGTGTGGGGGTTGCTCCATGGATGTTCTCTTTCATGCAGGCTTTCTCTTGTTGGATCAACTTCAGAGATTATCTAAATTCATTGGCATGTTTCACTCTACCACTATACTTTTTTTCCTGACTAAATAGGTTTTTAATCACAACAATTTTTATAAAGCAACAATTTTAATATTTCTAAAAATTTCATAGTCATATATTTTGTGGCATCCTTGTAGGCTATTTTCTGACTACCCCCAAATGTAAAGTTGCTTGACCCATAACTTTTAGATCAGATTTTGAGTCATTGTTATGATTTAGATATGAGGTGTCCCCTAAAAGCTCTTGGGTGAAACAATGCAAGAAGATTCAGAGATGAAATGATCAGATTATGAAAGATGTGATCTGATTGTTGGATTATCCCACTGATATGGATTAACTGAGTGATAACAGTAACAGATAGGGTGTAGCTGAAGGAAATAGATCACAGAGGGTATGCCTTTAGAGTTCATATTTTGTCCCTGGTGAGCTGACCTCTCTCTCTCTCTGCTTTGTAGTTGCCACGTCAAGAGCTGCTTTCCCTTCCATTCCCTTATGCCGTGACGTTCTGCTTCACTTCAGACCTAGAGCTAAGAAGTCAGCCAACTGTGGACTGAACCTCTGAAACCATGAGCCAGAATAAACTTTTCCTCCTTTAAGTTATTCTTATCAGGTTTTGGTCACAGTGACAAAAAGCTGACTAAAACAGTTAATGCCTCTTAGTTATTTGAAATCATTTTACTCACCTTTCTTTTACTTCTCAAGCTTCTACCCCTATAACTTCATCACATGATAAGGAATATCATAATCCAAGTCAAACATCACTTGAGGAAAAACTTAATGACAAACAATAAAATAAGGTAATAACAAATAAGGATAGAACAGAATAATGACATTACAAGCAAGAGTAGCATAAAATAAGGTTGTTTAGAATAAGAATTACTGATAACTTCATCCCTCCCTTTTACTTTCTCCCATGTCTAGCATTTAGGCAAGATGTTATACCTTTAACCATAGCTCAGATCTGCCCATTTGTCTTCATTGCCTCTGCTTATATCACAGGTCAAGCCATCCTCATGTCAACCTGCAAAGCTATAGTAACAGTCCCTGAGACTGCATCCCCCACACCCATTCGCACCTCTACCTTTAGCAATCTTCACACAGCAGCCAAATAAGCTCTTTAAACCAAAACTCATATCTTGCACTTTTATGATGTACATAATGACTTTTTGAATAGAGACAGAAACAGACATAGCACATGAATCCAGATTTTTCTTGTTCAAAAATATTTAATGTACTTTAATTGCCTACATTTGGTGAGATCATAATTCTCCTATCCAGATTTCCTTGTAATATTGCCTGACAAAGTGGTGATAAAGTGTTCTGTTATAGAACATACCTGACAGCCTCCAAGCTGTCCTTAACAGGACAGCTGCCATATGATGGGAGCAGAGATCAAATTTGTGTAAATTCAGGTAACAGAGACAGCATAAATTGAGCCTTAGAAGCAGAGTTCTCACAGATCTGGATCTAACTGTGTTAGATAATTCTAATAGCTATTCCCCTGAAAATAGGATTTAAAAGTATCAAATGTCAAGTTTTCTGTTACCTTAAAAGAGAAAAAAATTGATCATAGTTAAGTGTATGAAGGCTTATAGAAAAGTGAGTGGGATCATAGTGTATTAATATATACCCAAGTTGGACTGGGAATGTAGCTCAGTTGACGAGTGCTTTTCTAGCAAGCATGTGGCCCTGATTTCAATCCCCAGCACTGATATATAGTTGTATAGTTGTGCCATATTAATATTTCAGTCTGAAACAGTCATTCTGAATCAGTCCCAAGACCTTTATACTCTGAACGGTACATTTTTGTATGAGGTCAGGTCAATGGAAACAAGAGGATTCCTGAGTAGAGGGAAAACACACACACACACACACACACACACACACACACATACATTAATGCATTATTACCAAATAAAAGCACACATTTTCATATGTACATATATAATTTAATTTGTATTGCCTAATGAAATCAGTGTTCATATCTTTGTTGCTGGAGTTCAAACCCAGAATCTTAGGCATGCCAGACAAATGCTGTACCACTGAGCTACATTCCCAATCCAAGATTTTTTTTTTTTTTTTAAGTGACAGGATCTTATTATGCCCCAAACTCCTGAGCTCAAGTAGTCCTCCTGCATCAGCCTCCCAGATAGCTGGGACTATAGGTGCACACCACCACACTCAGCTTTTAAACAGTTATTTATCTAAACACTGAACATTTACCAAACTTAAAGGTATAAGACCATAAATTAGCCAATTTCTACTTGTCACTAAAAGTAGAAATTGTCATCCTTAGTTAGTTTCCTGAATTCTCTCTCCAATTCTGCAACTCAGTAAGTGAAGAAAACGGAACTCTACAATTAAAGATTAAATCAAACTCCTCCTCTCACATGATCCTTCTTTCATTGGTTCCTTCAACTTACTCTGCTCTCTGGTACATTCACATACTTCCCTTTCAACCGTGGGCCCTTTAAGCATGTACATACTGAGCAACTGTCATAGATGCTGCAACTGTCATAGATTCTGCAAGTTTGTTTCTGTATTCTTAAGTACCTTTAGTTTAGGAGAGCCTTAAGTATTAATCATGGCTTCTGATTTAAACCCAGCCTCTGAGGATACTCTTCCAGGTAAGAAATTGATCAAGAGGGGTTTTGTGCCTATACAATAATTTTTTTCCGTGCTGCATTTAAGTGGGATGGCTACTAACTCATAGTCAGTAGCTTACATGTTAAACCATTCTAAGTATCCAAGTACTTATTGACCATGTTTGAGGTAATTTTTTAGGAATTGTGATGCCATTAAACGCTCTTACCTATTTTTCTCATGCCAGTTTTTGCCAACTGACTAGGATTAGGGGTTCAGTTTGATGTAAAACAGATTTTTCTGGGCAAAGTTGATAAAGCTATCACCTCCATATTTTAATGAGCTGTCTTATAGTTCAGACTCTCACATACTAAATTTTGTTAAATAAGGGGAACAAATAAATTTCTCTGAAATAAGGAGAAAAAATTCCCTCTGATAAATCTTTTTAGATATGCTTGAACTGAGGCTATTCTTAGAAAATATTCATGATTATTAATCTATCTGGGGACTTCTAAAACATGAACTTTTTCATGATTTAGGCAACAACATCTAATTTACCCTTTTAATTAGTTTTCTCCCAATCTTTATTTCAGCTCCAGTGTGCTGCTCTGCTCGTTACAACTTAGCACTGTTGGCCTTTTTTGGTTTCTTCGTGCTTTATGCATTACGTGTGAATCTGAGTGTTGCATTAGTGGATATGGTACAGTCAAATACAAGTGTAGCAGAAAACAGAACTTCCAAGGAGTGCGCAGATCATTCTGCTCCCATTAAAGTTCTTCGAAATCAAACGGTAGGCACTGTTTTTTAAGCAATCATAATCCTAAAACACTTCCAAGTAAAAATATTGAAAAATATTTCTGTTTCTGAAAGAAACCAAAACAATTGTTTTCATATGTACTCTGAATTGCTTTCTTTTTGTGTTTTCCCAGGAACTGGTTGAACAGTAACTTACAACTTTAGCTACTGCTGTTGTGTTATCATACACCTTGATCTGTGTGAAAAATAGCTCTTCAATTTCCTCTGTAAACATACCCTCCTTGAAGAGAATTTGGAGAAACTTGTTTGATCTATCAGAAAATAATCTTGTTTTAAATATTACTAAATAGTTGTTATAGGACTCTTATTTAATAGCTGTTTCACTTCTAGGATTACAGTTGCAAGAGACCATAGATAATCTCAGCTGCAGGTTGACAAATATAAACTGGTCAATTTCTTTTTGAAAATTTATACACACATCTAACCTAAGCTACTTAAGTCATTTTTCCTGCTTTGTGTTATAAAGGAATTGGTGAATGGGTTCTTAATTTGTTTAGAATTATGTTTTTACACACTTTAAATATTTTACTTTGCTTTATTTAATGTTAATAATACTGCTGAATAAAATATTTGGGTACACACCACCCTATATCCCCACTATGACCTCTATGAACTATTGGGCAATTCATAAAATCTAGGATTTCACAAATAAGCTACAAATTAGACAGAGATTTGCTTTGTAGCTTTCCCTTTGGTAAGGGCATTTGTAGACCTATCTTTATATGCCTTATATAGGCAGTAAAAAGAAATCCTGGAATGGTTCTTTTTTTTTTTTTTGAACCAGGGATTGAACTCAGGGACCCTCAGGCACTAAGTCACATCCCCAGCCCTATTTTGTATTTTGTTTAGAGGCAGGGTCTCACTGAGTTCTAAGGGCCTTGCTAAGTTGCTGAGGCTGGCTTTGAACTCGCGATCCTCCTGACTCAGCCTCCCAAGTCGCTTGGATTACAGGCGTGCGCCACCACGCCCGGCCCTGGAATGGTTCTTGACACAATGACTTGGTTATACAGCTTCATGCATTAAAAATGTCAGCTATTCAGATCATCACTAAATCTCTCTGCTGGCGGGTACTGGAGATTGAACTCAGGGGCACTTGACCACATCCCTAGTCCTATTTTGTATTTTATTTAGAAACAAGTTCTCACTGAGTTGCTTAGCACTTCACTTTTGCTGAGGCTGGCTTTGAACTCAGGATCCTCCTGCCTCAACTTCCCCAGCCACTGGGATTACAGGCTTGTGTTACCTCGCCCAGCTGATCACTAAATCCTCATTGATGTGCTGCTCTTAATTAAGACAGGTCCTTACATTAGGTTTATGGCTTTGTTTAAATTCTTTCTCTTTTGTAGTATTCCATGAGCTTGTTCAAGTATTCAGTCTGAAATGGGGAGATATTTTTATTATCTATAGTTGTACATTCTAATAAACAACATTAAGTGAATGTTTAATTAATATTAAATTTAATATTCCTAGATCACATACCTAGAAAGTGATAGAGCTAGACTTTAACCCAGGCCTGGCTCCAAAACTTGACTCAATAGCTACAGTATTCTGTTTAATAGTTTTCTAGATTAAACCTATGGTTCTTTTGGGGGCCTTTTTGGTCAGGAATATTAGAAAACCTCTGCAGCTTATCCTGTCGTCTACTTTCATAAAATAGCAAGCCTTCTTAAAGTTCATGGCTTATACTTGAATGTGTGAGGCACTGGGTTCGATTCTCAGCACCACATGCAAATAAGTGAGTAAAGGCCCATCAATAATTAAAAACAATTTAAAAAAAAAGTTTATGGCTTTTAGTTCTTTTGCTCTCACTTTAATTATTTTCCAGTTTTCTAGAATCTGCATGTTTATATTGTGGTCATTCACCCACCTGCTAAAACATTTGCATGTTCTGCAGTTCAGAAGAGTGGTTCACAATTTTATTTGCATGTACTTATATGCCAGTAAGAGAAAACAGCAGTTTAATCAAGGTCTTAAAGGATTGATTTTTTTTCTTTTTCTTCCTACTTTTTTACAGGGTAAAAGATACCGGTGGGATGCAGAAACTCAAGGATGGATTCTCGGTTCTTTTTTTTATGGTTACATTATCACACAGATTCCTGGAGGATATATCTCCAGCAAAATAGGGGGAAAACTGCTGCTAGGATTTGGGATCCTTGGCACCTCTGTCTTTACCCTGTTTACTCCCATCGCTGCAGATTTAGGAGTTGTAGCTCTCATTGTACTCAGAGCACTAGAAGGACTAGGAGAGGTGAATTTTTTTTCTTTTTCTTTATTTCTTTATTTTGTCTCTTGTTTTACTTCTTAGCCTAAATCTCTTTCTCCTTTTAATATGAACCAAGAAGTAACACTGGACAATAAAAGATTAGAAAAAAAAGATTAACTAGAAAAGAACCTGAGTAGTAGATGAAGTCATTGAGTAGGAGTACTCCAAAATTAGAAACTTTACCCAAAGACTGGAGAAAACATTCCCAGCCCTGTTTTGTATTTTATTTAGAGACAGGGTGTCACTGAGTTGCTTGGTGCCTCACTTTTGCTGAGGCTGGCTTTGAACTCACAATCCTCCCGCTTTAGCCTCTCCAACCACTGGGATTACAGGCATGTGCCACCATGCCCGACTTAGTCTTCCATTGGTAGTTCTTCCTTTTTTGTTGTTTTTGGAAGAATGAGCACAAATTATTAAACATTATTTTTCTCTTTCTCTCTTAATAATATGAACTACCATTGATATTTACAATTATGCAACATAGGGAATATTACCACTGTTGTAAAGATGAAGAATGGAAGTTCAAGAAGGTAACTAGTCTTTCTGAAGTTACACAGCTAGTGAGTGGCCAAGAACTGCAAATCCATTGATTTGATTTGGGGTGGGGGCAGAGTTTGTATGTTTGTTTTAGGTTTTCTGTTTTGTTTTGTTTTTGTTTTCCATCCTGAAGACTAAACCCTGGGCTTCAAGCATGCTCTACCACTGAGCTATACTCCAAGCCTTCATATCTGTTGATTTGAATCTGCCCAAACCTATCATCTCATACTCTTCTATGGTGTCTCCTCATCCACAGGAGGAATTTTGGTGCCTCCCTGCCTCCATGTTCCATTACCTCTCCATTATCAGCAAATGGCATTTACTGATATATTATCACTAGGGAAAAAAAGACTATAAACACTCTCATTGAATTTATCCTTTTTCTAATAGGACCATTTTTCCTATTGATTTAGGTCAATTTCAATATCCTCTAGTACCCCAAAGTATTAGATCAGTGTTTTTAGAAAAAGTAATAAATTAGTAATATTTATTAAAAGTAATAAATCAGCAATATTTCTATGTTAGCCAGGTCACTAATAAAGTAAATGAGTAAAATAAACCTTGAGAGTGATTCCTTTATGTCACCACTCAGTACAGATTTATCATAACCCTTAGCTTGCAGTCCCCAAATTCATAAATTATTGTCTGTTTTTGAAAGTGCTTTATTATAAGATATGTTCACTTAATACTGTAAAAACATCTCACTTAATGGAATCTGATTCTGTTTTGATTTTTATCTGGAAAATTCTTTTGTAACAAAATACTCAATTTAAGACATTAACAAAGTCACCTTATATTTCATCAGAAATACTCTTTTCCCCACTCCTCAGGGTGTTACATTTCCAGCTATGCATGCCATGTGGTCTTCCTGGGCTCCCCCTCTGGAAAGAAGCAAGCTTCTTAGTATTTCATATGCAGGTAAGATAACTATTCTTACAAAAAGTTTGCTCAGATTTATTAGGTATATACCAATCTTGGGGAGAAAGTGCCTGCATACCAGAACCATGAAATACTGGGTGCCTCTTTGTGGGGAAAATAAACTTTTGAGGGTGTAACTGTATTAATATTTCTCTTTGACTCAGCAGCATATTGCAGTATATCTTAATTGACTAATATTTTCCCCTGTGCCACCATTTATTTCTAAGTGTATTTTCTTTTCAAATGTTAGAATAGAAAATGCTATGTATTTAAAAAAGAAAAGACCAGGAGCTGGAAAATTGAGCACTTTTGTTCTTTAATTGTGATTTCTAATTTGATTGTATAATGAATATATGACTCTCAACTCCTTTTTTCATACATCTTTTTCCTATGCACTTACTTTCACAATTTTGAGCTATAGGTGAGATAACATGAACTTTAAATATGTGAATTTTAATTCTATCAGATTACATAAGAACTTCTAGCCTTTCTTCCATTGACTAAATGGAAAATTTCCCACCTGACTAATTTTAAATATGTGGTAGAAAGACCTGTCTGTGATAACTTTTAAGCAAAAATCTGAAGAATAAGAAAAAACCAGTCATGCAAAGAACAGAGAGAAGAGCATGCCAGCCAATCAGAACAGCATGTACAAGGGCTCTCAGGTAGAAAATAATGAGATCAAAGAAGTGAGAAACCACTGTGAGTGGCTAGAACATAATGAATAAAGAGGATAATGACAGAAAATGAGGTTAGAGAAATAGACAAGAACCAGATCATATCAGACTTTACAGGATGCAGGAAGGAATATAGATTTCCCCCTAATATAGAGTGAAGAGACGTTAGATGTTTTTAATCAAGTGAGAGACAAGATCCAGTTTACTTTTTAAGATCATTCTTGTAGTTATAAGGAGATTAACATGAGAAATCTGGTGATAAATTCAATGACAGGCACTATGTTTCCCCTTTACCTGATGATAAAGTCTGAAGACCTAGTGGGTGAAAGCTTTTTTACAATTTTTATCACTCATTACAGCCAGCCTTGGCCCTGGCACGTAGTACCTGTGATGGAATTAGGTACTCAGTAAGCATTCAACTTATTTTTCTAAGTAATGTTCCCAAACCTGCTCTCTGCTCACCTACTCCCCCTTTTTTTCTGATCCTTTAACATTAGCATATATCTTCTTTCTTTTCATATTTCTGTGGGACCAATCTTAACCTGCTTTTCAAAGTCTAGTTGCCTTTTATGTACAACTTCTCTTTACTTCTGGAGCTTGGGAATAATATCTGCCATGTTTGAACTCCACATTGCTCTGTGAAACTTAACACTTCCTAACAGGTAACATATTTATCTTCTACCTAAGACTGATGTTTGGGACTGGAAATAATATTTGATTCATCATTTTAGCTTTCATTGCATTTACTAAGATGTCCACGTTTAATGGTTAAAATATATTTTATAATGTATTCATCTGAAACAATTGTTTATAATGTAAGTGTTATTCTTATTTCAACAAGTATGCTGCAGTAGGCTATTTTTTTTCAGCCTTAGAAACCATCTTTGAACTGGCACCCAGACACCCAAATTTCTAAAACATGGGACATTCATATTGTAATGAATCTTCTATTGGTTGATGGTTCCAAATTCATCAATAATTACATAGTTGTAACTCATATAACTATACATTGTATATGTTTACATATTGTAGGTTTTCTAGAAAGTGATTCCTTAAGAAAGTAGATTATTTATATTTATATGTGACTAATTCAGTTCCTTCAGATTTTAGTCATTCTTTCTGTTCTTTATTATCTATTCCCCATTCTCTTTAAGCAGTAACTCTGTCCCTGCTGTGTTCATCTCTCTCCAAAGTTTATGACATCTGTTATATTTTCTAGGTGCACAGCTTGGGACAGTAATTTCACTTCCTCTTTGTGGAATAATCTGCTACTATATGAATTGGACTTATGTTTTCTACTTTTTTGGTAAGTTTAAAATTTAACCTGCCAAGGATGATGGCCCATGCCTATAAGCCAACTTATTCAGGAGGCTGAGGCAGGAGGATCACAAGTTCAAAGCTAGCTTTAGCAAATTGTCAATACTTTGTCTCAAAACAAAAAATAAAAAAGGCAGGGTGGGTGGGTTAATAGCTCAGTGGCAGAGCACTTGCCTAGCATGGATGAGGCCCTATGTTCAGTCCCTAGTATTGGAAAAAAAAATTAAAAATGCAATTGTAGGGTCTGGGTTGTGGCTCAGTGGTAGAGTGCTTGCCTGGCATGTCCTGGGTTCGATCCTCAGCACTGCATATAAATAAATAAATAAATAAAATAAAGGTCCATGAACAACTAAAAAAATATTTTTACAAAATGTAATTGTACCTGGGCGCAGTGGCGCACGCCTGTAATTTCAGCGACTCGGGAGGCTGAGGCAGGAGGATTGAGAGTTCAAAGCCAGCCTCAGCAACTTAGCGAGGCCCTAAGCAACTCAGTGAGACCCTGTCTCTAAATAAAATACAAAAACAGGGCTGGGGATGTGGCTCAGTGGCCAAGTGCCCCTGGGTTCAATCCCTAGTACCCAAAAAAAAAAAAAAAAAGTAATTGTAGTCTAATTATTAAAAATATATATTCTGACTCACTGAAGTACTCATCTCCTAAACCACAAAATTCTAAAACACTGGTAACATGTATTTCATGTTTATGGCATTAAAAGGATCGGAGTTATGACCTGATGTTAGTTTTGGAATATTTCATGATAGAAACTGCTATCAAATCCTGGACTTAAATGTCACACTTTCAAAAGTTACTGTCTTGGTTATTATAAAAAATGTGTGTTTTAAAACTATTTCTTCTTAAGCAAATTAAGATGCTCTCACTTGGTAATTTTAATATTTTTATTTTTATTTTTATTTAGTCCCAAGGTATGTTTCATTTCTCAAATTCATTGTCAGGATAACACAAATTTTTTATAATTAGATTTGCACATAGACATTTCATGCAAAAGGTATATGTACATCAAAACAAAAAAAATCAAATAAACAAAACAGACACCTACAGAAATATATAGATTATGGAAATTTATCTTCCAAAAGATTTGTCTGATGGACTCTGATATGCAGAATCATGTATTTAAAAGTTGTTTCCTTCAAAAGTGTAGGAAATAATACAGTTTTAACAATTATTCCATTAAAGAATTGAAACTAATTTTACACTGAATTTATAGTTACATAATTTTTAAGATTGGAAATTGCTGTTGGTTCATTCTAATTTTATTTAACTTTTATTATTCTATTTTAAGGCATAGTTGGAATACTCTGGTTTATTTTATGGATGTGGCTAGTTAGTGATACACCAGCAACTCACAAGACAATCTCCAATAATGAAAAGGAATACATTCTTTCATCCTTAAAAAATCAGGTATGGACTTTGGCAAATGTTAAAAATAATTTTAAACCTTTTTTCTGTCAAAAGTAAAATACCAATTGTTTAAAATGGACATTTCTATTGTGCATGCCTTAAGCAAAGCAGACTGGGCAAATGAAATATATATATATAAAACGCTGTCTGAGCTGGGCATGGTAGTGCCTGCGTGTAATCCCAGTGACTTAGAGGGCTGAGACAAGAGAACTACAGATTTAAGTCCAGTCTCAGCAACTTAGTGGGACCCTGCCTCAAAAACTAAAAGTGGGCTGAGGGATGTGGGTTGGTGGTAGAGTGTCCCTGAATTCAATCCCAGTACCACAAAAATAATAAATTGTCTGAAAAAATTCCAATTCTTTCCAGATTAAAACCATGAAAAAATTACTTTTTAAAATTATTTTAGGGGTGTGGCTCAGTTGTAGAGCACTTGCCTAACAGGGATGAGGCACTGGGTTTAATCCCCAATACCAGAAATAAAATAATAAAATAAAATATTCATTTTTAAACCTTTTAAAGTAATGATTATCAAGTGAGTCTTAAGTTTGTTTTCTTCTTAATTAGAACAAAATTAAGTGCATTATTTGTTAAAAGCATCTCCTAGTACATTGTAATCATTAATTGTTAGAAATTCAACTTCCTTTGGTGCTGATTATCAAGATAACCCAGGGCATCATGCATGCTAGGCAAGCACTCTACCCCTGACCTGCACTCCTAACCCCTATATCTGTATTTTAAATAAATATGATTTAATAAGGAGAACAGTGCATTTATTATGATACACTATGATGTGTACTTGTTCTTCTAGAATAAATTCTTTAGAAAAAATTTATTAAAACTAGGTTTGTATCACTTAGTGGAACATGAAAGCATGTCAGAAATAAAAGTCTGTCATAATTCAATATAGTAAATTCTCAAGCCATAGAAACAAAATATTTATCTTTTGGGTGGAATAAAAGGAACTTAAGAACATTAAGAAAGATTATAAATAAACACTCTTTTTTAGCATTCTTACTGCCTTCAAAGTCACTTTATTAGTTAAAGAATATTAAACATTTCATACAAAACTTTTCTTGTCCATTATGATAGATATTTTAAAATTTTTATGTAATATAATCAGGTAGTAATTAATGTAAAAATGTATTCATTCACGTCTCTCTTTTTGAGTTTTAAAACTTAAAAACCTGTTGGTCTTTGTCAAAGATTGGCAAATACCTCGAAGAAATCAGCAACATAATAAGGAGAATTTCTTGGGAGTTTATTGCCCTCCAAAATGTTAATCGAATGAATCACCAACTTTTTCCCCTTATGGAACAGATAAAAAGAATTTAATCCATTATAAGTGGGTCAATGTAAAACTTAATGTTTTATCACATTTTTTCAGACTTAATAGTTTATTGCTTGTTCCCTCTACTTCAGTTTTATAATTTTTTTAATTCTTTTTTTTTTTTTTTTTTTTTAACAGTACTGGGGATTGAACCCAGAGGCACTCTACTCCTGAGCCACATTACCAGCCCTTTCATATTTTATTTTGAGACAGGGTCTCACCAAATTGCCCAGGCTGGCTTCAAACTTACTATCTCCTGCCTTAGCCTCCCAAGTAGCTGGGATTACAGGTGTGGGGATCTGCGCCTGGATATAATTATTTTTATGAATTTGTGAAACTGCTTAGTTTGTTAAGTTTTTTTAAAAGCTTTCCACCTTGATATATGTTTTAATCTAATAGCCAAACTTAAATTGTTTTTTGATATGCTTCAGGAAACAGAATTCAGAGACAGGAAGAGTTAGTAGGATTAGGTTTCATGGAGCCCTAGTTTGCATTCTTAAAGCAAATAATGCAGTTGAAAACTTTATAAAATAAAGAGGCAAGAATGTACCTGTAGTCCCAGCACACAGAGACTGAGACAAGATTATTTCAGCCCAGGAGTTTGAGACCAGCCTGGGCAACATAGCAAGACCTTGTCTCAAAAAATAATAAGAACCATAATGTGTTATGTGAAGCTCCACCTTTAAATCTTGGATCCAATTCATCCAAGAAAGAATTGTACTCTTTTCTCTCTCTCTCTCTCTCTCTCTCTCTCTCTCTCTCTCTCTCTCTCTTTCTCTCTCCCTCCCTCCCTCCTTCCCTCTCTACCTCCCTCCCCCCCTCCTTCCCTTTCTCCCTCCCTCTCTTTCTCTCTTCCTTTCTCCCTCTCTCCCTCTCTTTCTCTTTTTTTCTTTGTACTGGGGATTGAACCCAGGGGCACTCTACCACTGAGCTACATCCCCAGTCACTGAAATTAGAGGCATGCACCACCCTGCCCAGCAATCTTTTTTTTTTTTTTTAGGACTTATTATATCCTAGGTTCTTTGTCAAGTATTGAGGACTTTAAGATGAATAAAGAGGGGGGAAAAAGAAGACATTCTTGTGAGATTTGTGGTCTCCAGAGAAAGACTGGCATAGAAGAACAGAATTTTGGTATGATGTAGCCTGCTTAATGCAGTGCTCTAAGGTACACAGAACATCTTTGGAACAGAGAAGGCAGGATCCTCAGCCAGCCTGGGGCAGACAGGAAAAGCTTTCTGGTGTCAATGCCTTCTAGCCAAAAACTATCAGGAACACACTTGTAATTGAACTGAGTTGGGTTTCTTGGTTGGTTGCAGCGAAGGAGAAAGCCACCATGAGGAGCCATAGAGCGCCTCAGTGACAGTTGTAAAGAGTCTGTTATAGTTTAGACTTATATTAGGTAAGTTAGGGGAGTGTTTAAAGAATCAGTGTTTTACTCTGGACTTGGTGCTATCAAAAAACAATGCAATCTTATGATTATCTTAATTTCTACCAAGGTAGAGTTAAAGTGTAATTGGTAAAGACACAGCAGTCACTCATTGGGAGAGGATGTTTCCTATTTTGTAGTTTCTGGTATTCTTATTTTTGTTCATGCTCAGACATGATTATGGAATAGTCTTATTTTTGTCTCATTTTATCACGTTTGTATAGCAGCATTTATTAAATTCAGAAGGAAAACACCATGGCCTAGCTTTTAAAACCATACAGCCTAGCTGACAGCAAGCAGCCAGGGACTGCATTTTTTTTTTTTCACTGATGAAAGCTGTATCTGAATGGAGCCTCAAAAGAGAGAAAGAAGTTATAATTAAGTAGAGAAATTAAAGGAGTGAGAAAAGTGCAACACTCCAGGCCAAGGATATGATATGAGCAAAGGTATATAGTAGTTAAGTATTTCTGACATGTACACAAAGCAGCAGGAGCTGGAAGTGGTGAGTGGCACACACCTGTAATCCCAGCTACTTGGGAACCTGAGGCATACGGATCACAAGTTCCAGCCTTGGCAACTTAGCAAGACCCTGTCTCAAAAATGTAAAAAGAAGCAAGAGTGGGACTAGGGATGCAGCTCAGTGACAGGGTGCTTGACAACATGTGCCAGGCCCTGGGGTCAATCCTTAGTACTCCACAAAACAATACACACACACACACAGAAGATCTAAGAGGCAGGCAAAAGTCAGATCATAGAAAGCCCCCTATATCCTTCTCACTAAGGAGTTTGGATTTTATATTTTAGTCACCAGGATGCCATGAAGAATTTGTAAACTAGAAATGACAGATTCAGGTCTGTTTTATGCTAACAGTTCTGTGGAAGGAAGAGCTGAGTGGGACCAGCAGGAGTTCAAGTTAGAATGCTTTCTCAGAGCTGAAATATAGCTGAGTAGTAGAGCATGTGCCTTGCATGTCAGAAAGAATGTTTTCTCAGTTACCTAGATAAGTCAAAACTTATAGGCAAAGATGTGATTTCATTCGTACAATAGTAGATTGTACAATTATGACAGCATTTGTAGTTCTTTTTTAAATTAGAGCTTTACAGTTACATAGTAGTTGGGTTCACCCCCAAAACAAACTCATATATGCATGGAAATCTATTTCAGTTCATGATCCCTCCCTTTTCCTTCTCCCTTTTTCCTGCCATCCTCCCTCCCCTCTCCTATTCTCCTTCCTCTGCTCTAGTAAACTTCCTTTCCCTCATGAGTAATTTACATTTGTTTGGTTCTTTATGTTATCCTGTCTTTCCTTCCCCCTTTCCTTTTTTTTTATATATATATATTTTTTTATTTTGAGACAGGGTTTTGCTAGGTTGCTCGGGCTGGCCTCAAACTCGCAATCCTCCTGCCTCAGCTTTCCAAGTCACTGGGATCACAGGAATGTGCCACCTTACCTGGCATACCCCTTATATCTGTTACAGACTGGGAAACAAAAGAGCATATCTACTAGGATATCAAATAAAAAGTCCATATGAAAAAGGCCACAAGGAGGTTAATACTGAGTCTTCCTCTTTTTGAAATATCAGTGAACTCTGGAGACAGAAAAAAAATTGTTCTTGTTTTTGAGAAAGGAACCACAGAACCTCAGTGTATAGAAAATATAAAAATCCAATACCCCAAGCTTGATGTCCAAGCTTTCTTAATCATGCAACCCATCCATAAACAGGTAGGGGACTCACAATCTGAATGTATTTATATTTACTCAGAAGTTATCCAAATATAATATTGTACTTATGTACATAATAAAGTATATACAAAAATAGAGTTTTGTGTGTGTGGTACTAGGAATTAAACCCAGGGCCTCACACATGCTAGGCAAGCACTCTATCACTGAGCTACATCACCGTGAATAAGATGAAATAAAGATGAAAGGGTGAATAAGATGAAATAAAATATTCATTTTTATCCATTTTTTAATTATACATTTTTTAATATATGCATTTTTTAAATTTTTAATAGGAATAGCCTTTTTGATATCACTTTAAAAACTTAGTACTAATTAATTAACAGTGCTGTGCAATGAAGGCAGTGTGTTTGAATATGCTGCATTTGATGATCTGTTATTTTGCTTAGTGAGGTAGTAACAGAGTACTCATGAGGAAAAATGGCAGCTTTGACACTTAATGTTCATTGTGCTTACATTCCTGATTCTCTTCTAATGACTATTGATTGCTCTGTAGGAATCTTTTGAAGACATGGTCTATTACATGAGGTTTGTTTTAATTTAAACTGGCTAAAAAAAATCACAAATCCACTTACATTACTTAAATCATAAACCTCAAAATATGTCATAAAACACTGAAGGCAAATAGACAAGTGAGGATGCCATTATTAACCCCTCTGAATACATGATCATCCAATATATCCAGGTCCAGCCTATTTATTAAATATTGGTAGAGTTTAATTTCCTTTTCAGAAAAAAAGGTAAGTGTAAATAGAAATTCTAATAAGTCTTTCTTCACCCAAGTGGATCATTTTACATATCTCTGAGGTGCTTATACCCTACTTTGAAAACCACTACTAGTTATGGCTGTATACAAATCCCTTCTATTACATAATTTATTTTTCTTTTTTCCTTTTTGTTTTTTTTTTTTTTTTTGTACTGGGGATTGTGTCCAGGGGCACTCCACCATTGAGCCACATCCTCAGTCCTATTTTGTATTTTATTTAGAGACAGGGTCTCACTGAGCTGCTTAGGGCCTCACTAAGTTGCTGAGGCTGGCTTTGAACTCACAATCCTCCTGCCTCAGCCTCCCAAGTGCTAGGATTACAGGCGTGTGCCACCGTGCCCGGCTTATTTTTCTTTTTGAGGTGGAATCAGACTGTGTTACCCAGGCTGGTCTTGAACTTGTGGGCTCAAGCAATCATCCCACCTCAGCCTTCCAAGTAGCTGGCACTAACAACGTGAGCCACCATACCCAGCTTGCACAACTCTTATGAATCATTTCAATTGAAAAGATTGAATAATGAAATTCGAATTCTAACTGGATCTTCTGCTCTCTTTATCCTTATGTGGACTTTTGACTGTGACTTTGAAACCATTCTCTATTTTATAGAGAAGTTAATGCTGACAGTGATTTCTGACATTCATAAGGAGTGTTTAGGGTTAACATTATAACTACAATTTTATTGCCTGTTTTGTCCCTCTAATCCAAATCCTAGACTTTCTAGTTTATATATATATATAAATGTGTGTGTGTTAAAATATATTTTTAATGAAACAAACATTTATCATGTATCCTGCTATTTAACATTTCAAAGGAGTTGATTTTTAAATGTGGAATGTGGAATTTATTAATCAAGGCTGATATTCTCTATGTGGTCTAGATTGAGTCTTAGCTGATAAAGTACAGGACTCAGCATTATCACAGCTATAGCTTATCCTAGCTTTGTCTGTTTTCTTCAGCTTTCTTCACAGAAGTCAGTGCCATGGATACCCATTTTAAAATCACTACCACTTTGGGCTATTGTAGTTGCTCATTTTTCTTACAACTGGACTTTTTATACTTTATTGACATTATTACCTACTTACATGAAGGAGATCCTAAGGTTCAATGTTCAAGAGGTAAGAAAAAATAATCATATTCTTCTTAAATAGAATATACATTTTATAATTACACGAGGAATTTATTTTCATCTATTATGAAACTCAAGTTATTTGTGTCTTCCCTTTTACTCTGCTGTACTAAATTTTAGGATCTTCTCTTTTTTTGTCCTTCTCTATGTTAACTTTTTTTTTCTTTTTAGTGTTGGGGATTGAACCAAGGATCTCACACATGCTAAGCACACACTCTGCCACTAAGCTATACCTCAGCCCTGTGTTAACTCTTTTTTTTTTTTTACAGAGTGATGCATTTTATTAAACACAAGTCCAGTGCTGCAGGCAGCAGCTACATAATTAGAGCAGATCTCACTATGTCAATCTGTGATAATTTACAGATACTTATAAAGTTTTGCTTTTTCTTACTTGAATATCGTCATTTATGTTAACTCTTAATTCACAATATATTTTGCCTAGAATCCCTTTACCTATAAAGATCTTTTTACTTCCTAGTAATATGCCAGGATATCAGATGACAAATTTAAACATCAATACTTTCTTCTAAAAAGAATGGTAGTGGGGCTTTACCCATGCCCAGCCTGATTTCATAAATAGACATTAAAATAGACATTAAGATTTAAATAGACACCTCTCCAATGATACACATATGACCAGCAAGTACATATAAAGATGCTCAACATCATTAGTCTTTAGAGAAATGCAAATCAAATCCATAATGAGATACCACTTCATACCTATTAGTATGACTGTTAAAACACACACACACACACACACACACACACACACACACAAAGTGTTGAGAAGGATGTGAAAGAATTGGAACCCTCAACATTGGTAGTAGGAATAAAAGACAGCTGCTATGAAAAATTGTTTGGTACTTTCTCAAAAAGTTAGACATAAAGTTATCATATGACCCAGCAATTCTATTCCTAGGTCTATACCCAAGAAAATTAAAAACAGATCCTGCCTGGGGCTATGACTCAATGGCAGAGCATTTACCTAGCATGCAGGAAGCCCTGGGTTTCATCCCAGCCCTGGGGG
>JAJEJO010004101.1:113090-144482 GCA_020662805.1 Glaucomys volans
TCCCAGGTGCTGGGATTACAGGTGTGCACCACCACGCCCAGCAAAGCTCTTTACCTTTCATTATAAGCTTGCTTTTACATATAAGTCTAGTTTCATTTGTTATCTTCACTTTTCTTTTTCCTAATCTTTTCCAGTTCTGCTTCCCTATTTCTTAAAATTCAGTGAGTTGAGATAATTCTTTCACATATGAATATTTTTTAATCAGTTTTTTAAATAAATGAATATAAGTAATAATATCCTTGAATAGAAAACTGTAAGGTGACTATGGAGTGTGTAAATGTTGAATTTTAGTAGTTTTGGTTGCTGAGGGAGTTTCTTTTTAATATTTTTATTAAAAATAAAGTATTTTTATTAGTTATAATGGGTACAATACCTTTATTTTATTTGTTTATTTTTTTTATGTGGTGTTGAGAATCGAACCCAGTGCCTCATACATGCTAGGCAAGTGCTTTACCACTGTGCACAACCTGCTGAGGGAGGTTTTTTTTTTTTTTAAATTTTATTCATACAGTTCATATAATCTTACATATACATAGGGTAATACTGTCTGTCATAGTCTAGGCAATAGATGAGCAATGCCTCATATGAGTAGAGGAAGGGTAGGCAGAGAGAGAAGCAGAAAGATTCAGCTGGGCTTTTTTTGTTTTGTTTTTTGTTTTTTGCTTGTGGTACTAGGGATTGAACCCAGGGACACTTAACCATGGGCCACATCCCCAGCCCTTTTTTGTATTTTATTTAGAGAGAATGTCTCCCCAAGTTGCTAAGTGCCTCGCTGAATTGTTGAGGCTGGCTCTGAATTTGCGATTCTCCTGACTTATCCTCCTGAGTTGCTGGGATTACAGGCATACACCACTGTGCCTGGCAGATTCAGCTTTTTGTAAATGAGGTAGAATAGACAGTACTTGGTAACTGGAGACAAAACATGTGAGAGAAGAAACTACCAAGAGCCCAGACTCTGGAAAAAAAAAAAAACCTTGTATGTGTGTGTGTAAACATAACATGCATTTTCAGCTCTAAAACAGTTTAAGCTGGGCATAGTGGCACACATTTGTAATCCTTGCAACTTGGGAGGTTGAGGCAAGAGAATCACAAGTTTGAGTCCAGCCTTGGCAACTTAGCATGACCCTGTCTCAAAATAAAAAAACTAAACTATGGTGTCTAGGGATGCACATCTATAGATACCTGTGAGTATGTAATTACTATAGGCTCTAAGCAGGATGATGCTTTCTTATGGGGAAAGGAAGATGGTTATGATTAGACCAGAACTATGGAAGGCCTCTGTGGTGGCTGGCAAAGTTCTATTTCTTGACCTAGGTGGTTCTTAGAATAATTCATTAAGCTTTACATTTAATTCATGTGTTTTCTTTGTGTATATTTTATTTTATAGGAAAAGTATAAATTTTTTGAAATAAATAAGTAAAAATTGCCAGGAGTGATAGCACACACCTGTAATCCCAGCAACTGGAGAGGCTGAGATGTGAGGACTCAAATTCAGGGCCATCCTCAGCAACTTAGTGAGATCTTGTCTGAAACTAAAACAATAAGAAGAGTTGGGATATAGTTCAGTGGTAAAGTGCCCTTGGTTTCAATTCCCAGTACCAAATAAATTAAAAAGTAAAAAAGCAAAAATTGAAGGCAGGCAGGGCTGGGGATAGAGCTCAGTTGGTAGAGTGCCTGCCTCGCAAGCATAAGTCCTTGGGTTCAATCCCCAGCACTGCAAAATTTAAAAAAAAAAAAAAAAATTGAAGGCAGAAAAGAGGGTCAGTGGAGAGAATCAACAGGCTAATGGGAAGATTTATCTTCTTCCATAACCTGTATTCCAGAATAACAGCCATGATTACCTTGAGCAGACAGGACTATGGTAAAACTTGTTTCCCTCTGAAACAGGCTCTTAGGGAGCTACATTGAACTAACTCCCACAATCCTTCCAAAAGCCAAATGTATTTACTGCAACTATATAAACATTAACAGATTATTGCTGCCTACTTCTTTTGTTGTCAGTTGGAGGTGGTTGGTTGTGATGTGCATGTATTTGTGTGTGTGTGTGTGTGTGTGTGTATGTGTAAGTGCTTTGTTTTTTCCTTCTACCATAATTAATCTGTATCTTCTTATTCCTTCCAGAATGGATTTTTATCTGCATTGCCTTATTTTGGCTGTTGGTTATGTATGATCCTGTCTGGTCAAGCTGCTGACAATTTAAGGGCAAAGTGTAATGTTTCAACTATATGTGTTCGCAGAATTTTTACCCTTATTGGTAAGTGAAGTGAATCAAGTTTTGTTTTGGGTTACAGTTATTGGAGATGGAGGTGGGGGGACAAAGTATTTTCCCATGCTCACACATAGTACTCCACACCAAAACATTTTACCTCTGGTCACCAATATGCGTGTGGGGATTTTTTCCATACAGCCAGTTCTACAGTGGGTGCCAGCTGAGTGTCCTGTATTTCAATTCTAACAGTATCTACCTATGTATCCTCTAAGTCCCACAAGTTGAGAGCTGAGTCCCACAAGACTACACACACACACACACACACTTCAGATGCCAATCTCAAGTCTCAGATTGTGATATATATATATAATTTGGGTTGTTGTTGTTACTTGGGATTGAACCCAGGGCACTTTACCACTGAGCAACATCCCTAGTCCTTTTTATTTTTCAGATTAAGACAGGTCTCACTAAGTTGCTTAGGGTCTCACTAAATTGCTGAGGCTGGCCTCAATCTTGTGATTCTTCTGCCTCAGCTTCCTGAGCCACTGGAATTACAGACATGCTCCATCACCCCCAGCTCGTGACCTGTACTTTTGAGTAACCAGCTATAAATTGTTGTTCCCATGACCCCTTGTTAAGTTCAATTAATTTCCTAGAGCAGCCCACAGAACTAAGCAAAACACTGTTTATGTTTACTCATTTATTATAAAGGCTATGACAGAGCGTATGGTTGAACAGCCAGATGCACAAGATGCTGAGGGTAAGGTACATGGGAAGAGCCAATGAGATTCCATGCCCTCTCCAGGAGCACTGTCCTCTCGGAACCTTGACATAGTCTGCTGTTTGAAAGCTCATCCAAGCCTTGTCCTTTTGAGCTTTTATGTAGGCTTCGTTATGCAGACATGTTTAAGTAAATCATTGGCCACTGATGATCAACTCACATTCAGCCCCTTCGCCTCCCCAAAGATTGGAGGATGGAGCTGAAAATTCCAATCTTCTAATCATGCCCTGGTCTTTCTGTTCACCAGCACACATCCAGAAGCGAAGGGCACTGGTCCCAGTAGCACCAGCCATCTTATTACCAAACAAAAGACAATCTTATCACTCCTGTGTGCTAAGAACCAGGGGCAGAGACCAAGTATATATTTCTTCTTATAATATCAAAACAGTGCAAGGCAAAATAAAAACAATAATATCATTTATTTTGTTCACATATGAAAACACTGATTATTTAGCACATTTAGTTACACAGTAGTTTTCTTTGAACCATACATTTTGAGGATTAAGATTTATAATTTCTGTTATCTCCACCATAGTTTATGGTAAAAAAATGAGTTATTTTGCTGAACATCATTCCCAGAATTTTATATACACTTTGTTTCAACTATAAGGTGGCAATGAAAATATTTTTTCTAAGTAAATACATTTTCAATTTCAAAAATATTTACTAATATCATCATAACAAATGAGCTCTGGCCGGGCGTGGTGGCGCACGCCTGTAATCCCGGCACTTGGGAGGCTGAGGCAGGAGAATCAGGAGTTCAAAGTCAGCCTCAGCAACTTAGTGAGGCCCTAAGCAACTCAGTGAGACCCTGTCTCTAAATAAAATACAAAATAGGGCTGGGGATATGACTCAGTGGCTGAGTGCCCCTGAGTTCGATCCCTGGTTCAAAAAAAATGAGATCTAAATCAAAGATCTCAAAGGAAACTTAAGTAGTCATGTGTTTGAGACTCTTTTCAGAAAGGTAAATTTTAGAACTTCTAAGACAGTTATTTAGCTTTTTAAAGGTCTCTAGTAATTAGAGACCCTGGAAGTTATTGATGGCTATACTTTAGCCATTAATTTTTTTTTATTTTTATGTGTGCTGAGAATTGAACCCAGTGACTCACGCATGCTTGGCAAGCACTCTACCACTGAGCCACAACCCCAGCCCAGCAATTAAATTTTAAAAGGACTCTGTTCATATTAATTCTGCAAACATCTGCCATCTAACCGCTGAAACATATTGTGCTGTTCCACTGCTTACTTGCTTTGGCTCTATATCTACATATGACATAAATCCCTTGGATTTAATCTGATTTTCTCTTTTTTAGTTTTCTATGGATGAACCTGCTCCATTCCATACAATACAGTAGCTACTAACCATTTCAATTTAATTGGGCTATTTAAATTTAATTGAAATTTCAAAATAAGTTCCTCAGTTGTAGTATATACAAATACAGCATTTCCATTATCACAGGGTTATTAAATAGCACTGCTGTAGACACAGAAAAACTGACAGACACTATTTGTATTTTATGCTTAATTGCCTATAATGACCTATACATACTGTTATCACCATTAAAAATGAGATGGATGGAGATTTTTCTAACTTTATGCAACAGAGTTTATTATTTAATTTATCTTCTCTTGTTACTTGAATTTGAAATCATCACACTGGTTTCTCTCAGCACCCATATTTTTCAGTCATTCTCTTCTTGATCTTTTTTCTAATACCGTAGATCTTTAGCTGAGTTCTGATCACATGAAGATTGTATAATGAGATTTGGTTTAACTATTACATTAATTGTATTATACCCATGTTTTTTCTTTCTTCTTTTTTTTTTTTTTTAACAGTGCTAGGGATTGAACCCAGGCCCTCATGCATGCTGCTAGGCAGGTGCTCTGCCACTGAGCTGCATCCCCAACTCTGCCCATAGTTTTCTGACAGCTTTTGGTTTCATAAAACTCATATATATCACTCATGTGTTCTAGGCAATTCAGTGTTTCTACATTAGGTGGCAGCAGTATCAAATTTCAGATTTACACTGTCTTAAGGTAGAGCAAATTTTAATGCTGGAGCTTTTTCTTTAATGTCTTTTTAACTCCAGGAATGATTGGACCTGCAGTATTCCTGGTAGCTGCTGGATTTATAGGCTGTGATTATTCTTTGGCTGTTGCATTCTTAACTATGTCAACATCACTGGGAGGCTTTTGCTCTTCTGGATTTAGCATCAACCATCTGGATATTGCTCCTTCGTGAGTACAAATATAAAGATTTGCTGTAATTGACTTTATATTCTTTTTGTGTAATCATGTTAAAACATACATAACATAAAATTTATCATTTTAGCCATTTTGTAAGTGTCAAATTCTGTGGTATTAGGTACATTCACATTGTTGTGCTACTATTACCACCAACAATCTCAACAACTTTTTCATTTTCATCTTCCCCAACTAAAATTTAACACCTGTTAACACTAATGCCCCATTTCCCCTTCCTCCTAGTTCCTGACAGTCATCATTATATTTTCTGCCTCTGTAAATTTAACTAGTGTAAGAATTAGTTTAAATTCTTTACAAGATTTTGATTTACACAATAATTAAAGCATGAAGTATTTTTGTTTGTGGTACTGGGGATTGAACCCAGGGATGGTACTCTGCCCCCCAACCCTATTAATTTATTTATTTATTCATTAATTCATTCATATACATATATACATACATGCATTCTTATATATTTACATACTGAGGATTAAACCCAGGGGTACTCTACCACTGTGCTACATCCCAGCCTTTTTTATTTTGAGACAGGGTCTCACTAAATTGCAGAGGCTAGCCTTGAACTTGTGATTCTCCTGTCTCAGCCTCCCAAGATGCTGGAATTACAGGCATATGCCATTGTGCCTGGCTATGAAGTTGTTTTTAAATTTAAACTTTTAGCTACCATCACCTCTGTCCACAGAGAAATGTTTATTGTTTATAGAGTATATGTATAGTTGAAACATGAGCTAAAGGAGCTTAAGATAATAATGAAAGAAAAGAATACTTGGAAAGCAAAGTAATTTCAAGGCAACTCTGTTAAATTTAGTGATAATTTGAAAGATCAGACAATTTGAAATAATAAAGAAACCCTTCAAATTGAAGGACTAAAGGAACAAGAAACCATTTCTATGGGAGAGAGGGCAGATAGATATCTACTCTCCTAACTCTGATGCACAGTGACTAGGGGCATGTATTTGAAATTTACAAAGCCTGATTACCCAAAAATGGATTCAAAGAAATAGTAAATAATTAAAGAACTGAAATAAGTTATGCTAGTAAGGCAAAGAAAGAAATCTTGAAAAGATTTCACTTGAAGTTAAACAAATTATGTTGTTCAGTTATGTAGCTTTAGAATTACAGAAAGTTAGAACCAGGAAGGATTTAGAGTAATATCATCTTATCAGTATAGTCCATAGAACAGAGGCCTCAATATCACCTAAGAACTTGTAAAAAATATAGAATCTCAGGCCCCACCATGGACCTACTGAATTAGAACCTGCACTCCCAGGCATGGTATCACATACCTGTAATCCCAGCTACTCAGGATGTTGATGCAGAATGATTGCAAGTTCAGTGCCAACCTAGGAAACTTCGTCAGACCCTATCTCAAAATAAAAAACATAAAGGGCTAGGGATGTAATGCAGTAGTAGACCTAAGAATTAAAACAAGGTCTTCTCACTTGTCCAAGGGTCCAAGGATCTTTCAAGTTACCTCTCAGTCACTTAACAGTTTTTCCTCAGTATTTACAAGGGATTGGTTCCAGGACTCCCATGACAAGGAGGATACAAGATACAAGGAAACTCAGATCCCTTATATAGAGCTGAGCACAACAGCACATGCCTGTAATCCCAGCCACTTGGGCTGAGGCAGAAGGATGGCAAGCTTAAGCCAGCCTTAGCAACTTAGTGAGGCTCTAAGCAACTTAGCAAGACCCTGTCTCAAAATAAAAAATAAAAAGAAAAGAATGGGGATGTGGCTCAGCAATTAAGCATCCCTGGGTTCAATCCCCAGTATCAAAAAATAAAAAAGAATCCTTTATATAAAACTTCATAGTATTTGCATATAACAACACCATCCCATATACTTTAAATCATCTCTAGATTACTTATCATACTTAATATAATGTAAATGCTATGTAATAGCTTTAATTCTGTATTATTTAAGGAATAATGACAAGAAAAATTGTATATGTTCAAAATTTTTAAAAATATTTTTGATCTGTGGTTGGTTGAATCTACAGATGTGAAAATCTTAAAGAACTTGTTGTTTAGAGGTACTAGTTGTTTTGAGAACTCAGGGGAAAGAACTCATTGCAGAGACATATACTCTGGTTGCTTTAGTTGATGTAAGTATATCATGAAACTAAGTAAATAAAGATAAGAAGTAAAAATTATAGAGAATGTAAAGTTGGCTCAGCAGCCATCTAGCCAGAAGGAGGGTAGTAATCCACCTACTCTATTTCATGGAGCAAAAGTCTAGTTCAGGATTCATTAGGTTCCTAAAGTCTATCCAGAGTTCTAGAATTATATGAAACCTGCTCTCTTGAACCAGAAATGAAAGAAAATCAGATCATCAAATAAAAATTAGGGCTATTGTCAAAAGAAAATGAAAGTGGATGCTGGAGAAGAAAAAATACCCAAGTTACCTACCCTATAGAATAGGATTTTCAACTAACTGTTGAAGCTATGAATTAACTTTGCCTCAGAATTCCAGTACTCCAACAGCACAAAATCCAGACTGAGTTCATACAACAATGTTTTCTTCCAAGTAGTCATCAGTCTTTCATGGCCTTTCCTGGCCAAGTGTAATATAAATACTTGAATGAGCTTCTTGGTGCTGACATTTAGAATTTCACAGCATTCATCTGCACTTAATATCTGTCACCAAAAAGACCTGGCAACATAAAAGGTTCCTCCTACTGCCGAGGTGCTAATAGTTTTTTTAAAAAGAGAAAAAGAGGCAGGGCCTGCCAAGCTTAGTTAATTTAAGATACACTCCCTAAAGGGGATAAGCCAAAGAGGTCTGTGTCTCATAGTTTTGTTATTGTATTATGTATGGATGTATGGGTTTTAAAAAAATAGTGCTGTGTACAGATAACTAAATTCAGTTCAGGAAGATTCTTTTTTTTTTTTTTTTTTTTTTGTCCTAGGTATTGAACCAAGGAGCATTCTATCATTGAGTCACATCCTCAAGTTATTTTATTTTTTATTTTGTGACAGCGTTGCTAAGTTGCTAAAGGCTGGCCTTGAACTTGTATTCCTCTTACCTCAGCTTCCCAGGTTGCTGGGATTACAGGCATGTTCCTCCATGCCTGGCTTGGATTTTCTAATTTAGGCACCTTTCCATTCAAAATGGGGAGCGGAATTTCAGATCAGTAGTCTGTAGCCCAGGTATTGAAGATCCTAAACCCTAATAGAAATTGCTCTATCCCACAATAAGACTACATGGGCTAATAATACATCAAACTCTTTATTTTGACCAGAATTTTATTTTATAATAACACCTATTCTTTTGCAAAAAATTGAAAGCTCTGATTGGACTTTGTATATGTCTAGGTAAACCATTATGAAAAATAAATTAATAAATGCCATTTACATGTGAAGTACTTTTTTAAAATACCTTTATTTATTTATTTATTTATTTATTTATTTAAATTTTTTTAGGTGTTGATAGACCTTTATTTTATTCATTTATTTATATGTGGTGCTGAGAATCAAACCCAGTGCCTCATACATGCTAGGCAAGTGCTTTACCACTGAACCACAACCCCAGCCCCTTAAGTACTTTTTTATAACTGAACTCCTCTATCACCTTGCCAGAATATTAACCATAAATCTAATGAGTTTTCTAGCATCTAGAGTCTTCATCCTTCCAATGTGCTGAAACACTGAGGACATAAAAAAAAATTATGTTAAATGACATTTCAGGGATATAACCTATAAAATCCAAAATTTAGAAGTATGTATAGGACAAACATCTCAGTTTCTTCAATCACAAATAGACAGCATAGCAGGAATGGTACACATCTATAATCTCAGCTACTTGGGAGGCTAAGGCAGTAGGCTAAGGCAGGAAGATCACAAATTCAAGCCCAGAGCAAGACCCTGTCTCAAAATAAAAAATTAAAAGGGACTGGGGATGTAGTTCAGTGGATAGTACAAAAGAGGGGCAGGTGGCAACAATTTTTAAAAATGAACTGGTTGATACCCAGTTTGGTTTTGTTATTGTTGTTCCTTACTTGCAATACTGAGGATTGAACTCAGGGTGCTCTACCACTAAGCTATATTCCCAGCCACCCTCTACTTTTTTTTTTTTTTTTTTTACCAAGGATTCAACACAAGGAGTGCTTAACCACTGAGCCACATCCCCTGCTTTTTTTTATTTTTTATTTTGAGACAGGATCTTGCTAAGTTGCTTAGGGACTCACTAAATTACTGAATCTGGCTTTGAATTTTTGATCCTCCTGCTTCAGCCTCCCAAGCCACTGAAATTACAGGAATGCACCACCACCACACCCAGCCCCAGAAATTTACACCTTTGGAGCCCATGCCCCGGAGAAGGGATTACTAATCTGCATGCTTCAAAGCTCCCTCATTCAGTGTAGTCAGAGCCCCATGGCTCTGTGCTGTACGTCACATGCCACCGTTCATTACTAACATGAATTGAATGAGCATTTGCATTGTACTGGGCACTGGATATAATAAAGGGAAATGTAACATGTTTGAAGTGAGATTGCAGAGTCAGAATCAGCAAACTCAAATTAGGACAGTTGTACAGAGGAAACATGCTGATACAACTGATCAATATGAGAAGGAGTATGGATTTTAGGATGAAAGGAGTGTGGATTTTAGGTAGCATATATAGTATGAGTAAAAATAGGTAGCAGAGATGAGCATGGCCGATATGGGCAGCTGGAGTGATCTGAAGGTGTGATTGTGCAATACTAGAGATAAGGCTATACAGATGGGTGAGGGCCAGGTCATGGCAAATCCAGGCAAAAGACTGCAGTTTTTTTTTTTGTTTTTTGTTTTTTTTTTTAACCGAGGATTGAACTCAGAGGCACTCCTCCACTGAGCCACATCCCCAGCCCTATTTTGTATTTTATTTAGAGACAGGGTCTCACTGAGTTGCTTAGCGCCTTGACCTTGCTGAGGCTGGCTTTGGACTCGCGATCCTCCTGCCTCAGCCTCCCAAGTGCTGGGATTACAGGCGTGCACCACCACGCCTGGCTTGCAGTCTTCTTAAGGTAAATGTTAGACCATCCTTGTAGGTACTTAAGCAGAAGAGGAGTGACCTGGCAAAATCCTGACTATTCAAATTAAAGTTTATACAGTCTGAGGAGGCAGATCAGCTTTATGTAAAATGTCCTTAAGAAGGTTTATTCCCTGAGGTTCTGTTTCTTGATCAGGTGCTAGTGACATTGTTGTCTTCAGTTTGTGAAAATTCATCAAGCTCTACACTGGTGGTTTGTGTATTTTTTCATGTGTATGTTATCCTTAAAAAGATCACCTTGCCAGGTGCAGTGCCTGTAATTCCACTGGCTTGGGAGGCTAAGGCAGGAGGATCACAAATTCAAGGTCAGCCTCAGCAACTGTCTCAAAATAAAAAATAAAAAGGGCTGGGGATGTAACTCAGTGGAGACCCCCCTTTTTTAACCCCCCCCCCCAAAAAAAAAAAAAAAAAATTTTCTTAGTACACCTTCGTAGGGTTGGTAGGGTATGAGGGTTCTCAGCCGGGACCACTGAACATATTATATGTACACATCTATGAACTCATAAATAAGGGAAATAAAATTCTATCATTGACTTGCATAACGTCACACATATCATTAATAGTGGAACTAGGTTAGAAATCTTTAGGTTTCTAGCCTAGTGTGGTGGTGCATACCTGTAATCCCAGCAGTTTTGGAGGTGAGGCAGAAGGTTTGCAAGTTCTAGGCCAGCCTCAGTAATTTAGTGAGGCTCTAAGCAACTTAGCAAGACCTGTCTCAAAATTAAAAAATTAAAAGGGCTGAGATTGTACCCCAGTGGTAAAGCAACAGTGGGTTCTATCTTCAATCCCCAGTACCAAAAAATTAGTAAAAATATGCTAGACTCACCAGGCTTCCGACCTAGATAGAGTTATGTATGAAAATCATATGTCAGCACTATTCTGCATCAGAATAAAAAGGATAATTCCACTGGTTATGTTCCTCTACGTAATGTTAAAATGTTAATTAACTATTGAAATACAAGTTTTCCACCAGCTGAATATAAAATCCTAGTTCAGTAAATCATTTCATTGAGACATAAAATTTCATAAGAAAGGAACCTGGCAGTAGAATAACAATCTGTTTAAAGAAGCTGCTTCAATGTGTAATATAGTAATAAACCTCTCTGAAAATATGTCCCCAGGTATGCTGGTATCCTCCTGGGCATCACGAATACATTTGCCACTATTCCAGGAATGGTTGGGCCTGTCATTGCTAAAAGCCTGACCCCTAATGTAAGTAGACATTTTGCTTGTAAACTGAAAGTTTTGGGAACTATATGCATCTGTATCAGAGTTGAGTATCTTTTAATGGTAGAGTTCTGAATGTTTATTTTATTTTTTTTTCTTTGTGGTGTTAGTGATTGAACTCAGGCCTTATGCATTCTAAGCAGGTGCTATCCCATTGAGCTACATCTGCAGCCCTTGAATGTGTATTCTTAAGAAATTCTTTATGTCAACAAAATCTGTAAACCTTAATGAATGAGAAAATATACATTTTCAAAGAATACTCTTTGGGTTTTAGAACAATATAATGAAATTAAATGATAATCCTGTGGTCAAAACCACAGAAGTATTTTAAAAGTTGTGATAGTTTACCATAAGTAAGTTATGTGCTTGGTTTGGACAAATAAAAATTGGCAATGTAAAATGATTAAAAAAATGGACCCATCTGGGTGAGTGAGGGGTCATGAAATCATGTGAGAATGACGGAGGAATAATTGAAATATTCGAGAATGCTTGAAAGGCCAAGAGACTTGGGAAGACCTGATGGGTGTCTTCACATATTTGCAGGGCTCCTGCATGAAAGATGGTGACTTATTCTCAGTAGTTCTACAAAGACAGATGGAGAGAAGTTATGGGAGACATTAGGAAATTTTCTGTTCAAAGCTGTTACTTTATGAAATGGGCTGCCTGTGAGTCAGTAAGCCCTGAAGCAGTAGAACATTTATTCAAAAGGCATTTCTGGAGTGTTTACCCGCATGCTAGATACTGAGGATTCGAAGGCAAAATGACAGGCTTCTTCTATACTTCTGAAAAATTCACCATTTAAAGATTGTATGTAATCAGAGTGTTCAAGTGCAGTTTGACAGATGCTACAGAAAAAAAAAGATGTGTGTGGCATCCTAAGGAGAGAGAGGAGGAGACCACCACTCTTCCTGGTGGGGAGCAGTGGGGAAGGAGCCCCTCAGGAGTGAGTCATGAGGGTGTTAAGGGTCTGGCACGCAGGCCTGCACAAGGGCACGAGCACAGAGAGGTTAGGTGGGCCCACGGTTGGTCAGGTCTTAAAGCTGGAGGGCAGCATGAGGCCAGGTCAGTCAGTAGAGCCTTTTGAAACATTACTTATGCTCTGCAAGAAATAAAACTAAAGGACCACAAAAGCCCTTTCCAACTCTAGTTTTCTGCAGTTTAAATACATCTCAAGCCAGGCACAGTGGCACTATCCTGTAATCCCAGTATCTCAGGAGGCTGAGGCAAGAGGATCAGGAGTTCAGAGCCAACCTCAGCAACTTAGTGAGGCTGTAAGCAACTCAGTGAGACCCTGTCTCTATAAATAAAATACAAAAAGGGCTGAGGATTTTGTGGCCCAGTGGTTGAGTGCCACTGGGTTCAATCCCTGATACAAAAAAAAAAAAAATGTATCTTAAGGACTAGTGGAATAAGTTCTTCAAGAGGCTGACTTAAACCTCTCTAAGAAACCTAATTTTCTGTTTTCTCTTTTTGATCCTGTCAACATCATATCTAATTTGCTGAATTTCAGTGCAAACCTTCTTATTACCAAAAATCCTGATTTCAGGCACATATGTATTTGCCACTCTCTCCACTCTCGCCATTTCTATTTCCTTACTTAAGGGAACTGGTGCCTCCCATCACTATTTCCTCTCACTTAAAAGAAAGGGATGTTGCAGTAGTGTTTTTTCCTAAAGTTCTGTGTCTCAATATGGACACGTCAGAACTCTTTTATCCTGTCCTCTCGGAGCAGTGTAGCAACCCAAGAACCTAGATCTACACACTATCATATATTAGTTATTGATACCATGTATTATTATTGATAATTCTAGCACTTCTGCTGGAGAGATATGGATTCCTAACTGAAATCCTGAGTGTCTGTAAAGTAGGAACTGAGCTAGATTTTGAAGATAATGTAGTTGGGTATGGTGGCATGCACCTGTACAGTCTCAGCCCCTTGGAAGACTGAGTTCAGGAGTTCAAGACTCATAAAACAAAACAAAGCCAGGTGCAGTAGCACACACCTGTACTCTCAGCAACTCAGGAGGCTGAGGTGGGAGGATTTCAAATACCAGGCCAGCAAGAAAGACCCTGTCTCAAAATGAAAAAAGGGCTGAGGATGTAACTCAGTGCTAAAGCACCCTGGGTTCAATCCCTAGTATAGGGGGGAAAAAAAGACTAGGAGCTATATGAGATTTCTGGTACAATTGATTGATTTTAAATCACTCTAGCCCACAGAGAAGATTTGTCTTAGGGAGTCCTAAGAAACTGTCTTAAATATTTCTTTCTGGTATAAGATATAATTATTGATTAGATTCTCCCTCAACATGGTGACACATCATTAGTGTATCTAAATTTTAGTACTAAAATTAGTTACTAAATTTTAGTTACTAAATTTAGTTGCTAAAATATATGATGTATTGCTAAATTTTTTTTTTTCATTTTAGACAAGCATAACAGCCGCAGGTAGCTCCCTTCTTTCTCTGTGTTTTTCCTTTTTTTCCTAAATAAAATGACTCTATACTGGCTTCCTAGTGCCTTCCCTTTTTCTTCCACATTGCCAGTACTACTATTTAGTTTTTTGTTTGTTACAATGCTGCAAAGTTAGCACTCTGGTTAGATTGAAATTATCAAAATTTTAAAATTGGTTGTTAAAGGTAGTCCTATATCCCAGAAATTTAGATAACTTTGATGTTTTTATACGACTAGGTTATACATTGAACAATTATTGATTTCTTATTGACAAATCCCATGCACGTCCTACTTTGTGCCAGTCAAAACCTTTCACACTGGCCAGACCTCCCTGCAACATCCCAGATCCTCCAACCTGAACTTCAGAGTCCTTCTGAATTTATGCTTCTTTGATCCACCAGACAACTCCCATCTAAGAATTTGGGAGATGAATGCAGAGGCATAACTTGCCTAGTAACATATAATTCAAGGGCAGGACATATCTTTTTTTAGTAAGCTTTTTATTGAAATATAACATATTTTTTAAATATGCAAATCATAAGTATACAGCAGAATCAATATTCAAAACATTAACATATCTATGTGGCCATTATCCAATCAATTAATAGATCATTGTTCCCTCAGCAAGGGAATTTTGCCTCTTTGACATTCGCACTGCCATTCCTCTCCTACCCCTTGCAGGAGGAACTATTCCTGACTCTTAACCATAAATTAGTTTTGTCTGATTTTTAGTTTTATATAAATGGAATCACTCTATATATACTGTCTTCTTTTGCTTAACACTTCATGAGATGTATCTATGTTTTAACTCATTCATTCTCATTGCTGTATAATATTTCATTGAACAAATACACCAGAGTCCTACTGCTGATGAACATTTGGGTTGTTTCAAACATGAATCTTTGATGAATGTTGCTGTCATAACAGTCTTGTGATTCCACCTTTTTTATGAACTAGACTACAAACAAAATTTTTTTCATTGCATTTTTTCCCTTTTTTTTCTTCTATAGAACACTGTTAGAGAATGGCAAATTGTTTTCTGTATCGCTGCTGCTATTAATGTATGTGGTGCCATTTTCTTTGTATTATTGGCCAAAGGTGAAGTGCAGAAGTGGGCTGTCAGTGATTACCATGGACACAAAAACTGAAGAAAACAGTAAATAACCCTGTCTCTATTAATGTACTTTTATTTATCATGTAACCTGAAAAGTGCCTTCGATATTTTACTGTGTAAGCATTCAATATATTAAAAAATGTACTTGTATTAAATTTTTAAGGCTTGTAATCATGAAATGTCTCTAGTTGCCAGATTAGTAAAATTTGCTCTTTTTAATAATTAGTAATATATATGCAGGACCTTAAACTTTAGGTTCATATACTTGGCTGCAAGTCAGGCAACATAAAATAGGGGAACTCTATTTATTTTTAAGGGCCACATTTAAGGGAATTGAATGAAATGAATCCTCAATACTGCTTAATTAAAGTAGATAATAATCTCAGATTTTGGTAAACACCTGTTTTTGTTCACTTTCCTCATGAAAATTATTTGTTATTAGCTCTCCCTGACACTTAGTCTCAAATTTCAGCATCTCCACAGAGCTACTAGCCACTATATAATTAGGCCTGGCAACTGAACTGAGTGAAGCATGCCCAGGCAGCTGCCAAGTATTCCCTCCCTGGCATCAGGGACAGAGTGCCCAGCATTTATCAGAGGCAGCATCCAAGTCCAGGGCCAATGCCAAAGTCTTTGGATGGTGTTCTCCTTCTGGGGCTGTTAGTGTGTAGATAAAGCCCTGAGTAGACAGGAGCAGTGAGATCCACAACTATGATCTTGATGCAGCCTCAGACTTTCCCTTCCCAGCACCTTGGACTATCTACTCTCATGAAATCTGCAAAAAAAAAAAAAAAAAAAATGAGATGACCAATCAATCACAAATAATAGCATCCTTGATTAAAACTAATTTCATGTGAATCAGAGTATATGTGAATCCAAGTTATGCTTTTTTAATTACATCAAAATAAGACAAAAATTTTTTAGGTCTCTTTTTCTTCAGTCTGGCTTCATGTAAGTTTCTGGTTACAGTTTAAAGTTAAAGTGACTTTTAGAGCTGGGAATGTAGCTCAGGTATAGAGTGCTTGCCTAGCATTCACAAGACCCTGGGTTTAATCTTCAGCACCACAAAAATAAATAAGCTAAAAGAGACTTTTTAAAGACGGCAGGGCCTATGGCCCATGTAATCATCTTTACTGTTGGTTCCTGAAATCCTATTTTTCCAATTTTTTCTTGATTCATCTGCTGGTGGTTGTTGAGCATACTTTGAGGGCATTTATGTTTAAAATTTGGTTTATGTTTTATAATTTGTTCAGGATTGCCTGTAACATTTTAGCTAAAATGGTTTAATGTGACATGATATGAATGTTTAAATTAATTTTTAATATGTAAATATAAATTAAGTTGCTATGGTGATGTTTCTTTTATAAATCATCAAAATAAACCTTGATTTTTCAATCTGACAGTTCCGTGGTATTTTCTCATGTCCACAGTGACTATTTTACATCTTCTGTGTATTCTCCTGAAGTATCCATCTACCTCAAAATGCATCTCTGCCACTACCAGGCTGAAGAAACAGACTATCAAAGTGTTACAGCATCGGAAATCTCTATCACCATGTTTTCCCTTCATAGTTCTGAAAGGGTTCACCTGCTGTTTAAAGTACATAAGGACATCACTGATTCTGTCCCCTCCTACCTCCTCTAAGCACTTGCTGCAGTAATTCCTCTAGTTTGTTTCTTCCATCTGTTTCTCTGATCCTTTCCCTTCTGTCTCAAAGATATACAAGTCTTCTCTAGCCTTTAAACAAGTATACAAAAATCTCCCAGGAACATGAAAAGCATATATATCCAGAATATCTCTAGAATAATACTCAATAAACTAGAAACAGTGGTTACATCTAGGGAGAGAAAACAGGCTACCAAGGGTAAAAGGGGGAATTAATTTTTACTTTACCAAATGTGGCAGTATAATCTATTCAAATAACTACATCATTTTAAAAGCAAAACACCACCAGGCACAGTGGTGCATACCTATAATTCCAGCAACTCTGGAAGTCTGAGGCAGGAGGATGGCAAATTCAAGGCCAGCCTGGGCAACTTAGACCCTTTCTCAAAATAAAAAATAAAAAGGGGGCCAGGTACAGTGGCACATACCTGTAATCCCAGCAGTTTTGGAGGCCGAGGCACAAGGATTCCAAGTTCAAAGCCAGCCTCAGCAATGTAGTGAGGCTCTGCCTCTAAATAAATAAATACATAAAAAAGGACTGGGGATGTAGCTCAGTGGTTAAGCCCTCTCAGGGTTAAATCCCCAGTACTGAAAAAAAATAAAAAGGGCTGGGAACATAGCTCAGTGGCATAGGGGCTCTGGATTGAATCCCCAATCCCACCAAATAAATAATAAATGAAATTACCTCTTGCTCAAACTGCTGTGTAATCACCACTAGGTTTTCAACTGCCTACTAGACATCCCCAACTGGCTATCCATTTTGCAACTGAGACTAAGTCCAACCTCACTCCCCTCCCCTCCTCAAACCAGCTGTTCCTGCCACCTTCCTGATTCCTGCGAAAAGCATTATTTTCCCAGTCATGTAGGCTTGGACCTGGAGTCTTATTTTGTTCTTCCCTAGTCTCCCATGCCCAACCCCATATCTAATCAACATTTCAGTTTTTTCATGTCTCTGGAATTTTTTTTTAGCCCTTTGTCATCTCCTAAAAAAAGGAGGCTCATGGCTTTTGTTTCCCCCTGGAATAGAAAAGGTAAATGGTCTCAGTCCTGTGTGGGGTGGTGCATGCCTACAGTACCAGTGACTCCAGAGGCTGAGGCAGAGGATCTTAAGTTCGAGGTCCTAAGCAACTTAGTGAAACCCTGTCTCAAAATAAGAAATAAAAAGGGCTGGGAATGTGGTTCAGTGGTTACCCCTAGGTCCTGCAAGGTTGCTCTTCAACCCCACCTCTTTCAAGACCCCTGATTTTTCTCACCCTCCCTGATAGAGATGCAGTCTCTTCTTTGATCCACTAAAACACTATACTATTTATTTATGTATTTGGGGTTCTTTAGGTTTAGTTCAAGGATGTAGGCTCAGTTATGAGAAAGAGATAAGTTATTCGTTCAACAAATATTAAATATTTCCTCTTTTTGCTAGGTAATAAGGATACAAACAGGTCGCTGATGTGGCGCTTTCCCTCCCCGAGGCTCAACCTGGCTGCTGATTACCATTCTCTTCCTTTATCATACTTACAAACACACGTCTGTACCCTTAGATTCTTCACGAGCATTTTTTTTTTGTACCAGAGATTGAACACAGGAGCACTTAACCACTGAGCCACATCCACTTAACCACTGAGCCACATTCCCAGCCCTTTTTATTTATTTGAGACAGGGTCTTGTTAAATTGCTTAGGGCCTTGCTTAGTTGCTGAGACTGGCTTTGAACTTGGGATCCTCCTCCCTCAGCCTCCCTCCTGAGCCTCTGGGATTGCAGGCTTATGCCACTGAACCCAGCTCCTTCACAAGCATCTTAAGGACAGGGTCCATTTGATTCTCACAGAATGGTCTCCCTCACAACATGTGCTTAGTCTGTTTTAGGTGTTTGATAAATATTTTGTGAGGAACTCTTTAAATAAACTATAATTAAAATTTTTCATCTCTTGGTTTTTTTTTCTTTTTTTGATACTGGGGATTGAACCCAGAGGCACCTTACCACTGAGCTACATCCCCAGCGCTTTTTATTTTTTATTTAAATATAGGGCCTTCACAACTTAGGAGGCTGAGGCAGGAGGATCCCAAGTTAAGCAATTTAGCAAGACCCTGTCTCAATAAAGAAAGGTGGGCACTGGGGATATAGTTCAGTTGGTAGAGTGCTAGCCTCACAAGCACAAGGACTGCAAAATTAAAAATGCCCTGGGCTTTTGGGACTTCCGTAGTATTTTATAAGCACCTACACAGAATAAGTGAATGACAGCCCAAAAATATCCATCTGGATCAAACTGGGAGTCGTTGAAGGGAAGGCACCCTGCAGCAGCCAGGAGGAAGAGGGCACTCTTCCAGCACTGCAAAAATTAAAAAAAAAAAAAGGCAGGGGGCTGGGAATGTAGCTCAATGGTAAAGTACCCTGGGTTCAATCCCCCGTACCAAACAAAAAAAAAAGAAAGAGAAAGAGGGAGTTAATAAATGTGACCCTAACTCTTATAAAGAAATGATGCCTTGTAGTGAAGATATGTAAATCTCAAAATAAGTTATAAGAAGCAGTTATTTGTAAATGACTTTGAAAGTATTTGAGAATAGCTAAACTCTATATAGGCAAAATACTTCTTCCAGTTACTTATATATTTATTATTTACTTACATATATTTATTCACTGGGTGCTATGCATTGTTCTTCACACGGGGACATGGCAGTGGGAGAGGGAGAGAGTCCCTTTTCTTATGGGGTTCACGTTCTTATTTATCAAACCTTTTTCTTCTTGTAAGTTCCAGCCTTTGAAAACGTCCATGCAAAACATTGCTATCCACTCAACAATCAAATCCTGTGGGGCACTGACTGGGGGCTCCGGCGGGCGTCCGGGCACTGCCTCTCCCCCGGAAGGGGAGAAGTTGACAGATGAGCGCGAGGGGGTCCCTAATCGGCCTCACCTTCTGTACCTGCTACTTGGCTTCTTACCTAATGAACAAGTATGTCCTGTCTGTCCTGAAATTTACTTACCCTACATTATGCCAAGGGTGGCAGACATTCATTGGTGGACTTCTGCTCCATGTGTCATGGAAACTGCGCTGGGTGGAGATCAACAGTAGTTCAAGGCCATTCCTGTGTTTCTCATTTTGCATAATGTAGCTGAAGTTGTCATCTGCGGCTACCAGAAGTGTTTTTGGAAAGAGAAAACATCTCCTGCAAAGATCTGTAGTGCCCTCTTCCTCCTGGCTGCTGCAGGGTGCCTTCCCTTCAACGACTCCCAGTTTGATCCAGATGGATATTTTTGGGCTGTCATTCACTTATTCTGTGTAGGTGCTTATAAAATACTACGGAAGTCCCAAAAGCCCAGGGCATTAAGTGACATTGACCAGCAGTACTTAAACTACATATTCAGTGTGGTGTTTCTGGCATTTGCAGCTCATCCCACAGGTGACCTGTTCAGCGTCCTGGACTTCCCATTCCTGTATTTCTACAGATTCCATGGCAGCTGCTGTGCCAGTGGATTTTTAGGATTCTTTCTCATGTTCACCACAGTGAAGCTAAAAAGCCTTCTGGCCCCAGGACAGTGTGCAGCCTGGATTTTCTTTGCTAAGGTGATCACAGCTGGGCTATCCGTATGGCTGTTTGATGTGATCCTGACCAGTCCAACTGTGGGATGCCTCCTGCTTGGTGGACTTGGAGAGGCCCTGCTTGTTTTCTCAGAGCGGAAAGGTTCCTGATAAAGATGGGCAGAAAAAGGAGACCCACAGTTTACCAGCTGGAAAACACAGTGCCCTGACCTCATAGCATCCTGTTGAGGGTGTCAGAAAGAAGAACAGAAGGACTGTGATACCATGCTGGGGCCCTAGGTGGACAGAGCTTGTGCCCTGACCAAGCTGAATGTTTGGGTGGTGGATAATGCAAAGGCCCCACCACGTCTTATTGCCTCAAAAAGAACTTTCTAGAGCCCTCCAGGCTGCAGCAGAGAAATGGTCTTTGTTATGTCTTCCCATTTTGAGAATCTCTCTTGACTGTACCTAGTTCTGTAGAAACAGGAGATACGTGATTTCACCTGATGGTTCCACTCACCTTGGTTGACCTTCAGACCACTGTATACTAAGCAACCTCCACCAAACACTGCTCTCAGTTTGAGGTAATGGGCCCATGGTGTTTTGTGGTATTGTTTATATTGTTTTGTGTTTTTACATCTTGGGAATGTCCATTCCTTGTTCTCATGCTGGAGCCCACACCCACTCATGTAGAAATACAGAGAGACAGGCTTCTACAGGCCTCCACCTGGGGCAGGGCAAACGCGTGGGTTGACTGGGGTCAGGCCAAGTACAAAGCCAGAAAGACACTTTAAACTCTGGAGTGAGTGATGACCTTTTGTGGTTGATGTTTCTATTTATTTCGTGCTTCTGCATACTCTTCTGTTGACTTCTGCATACTCTTTTCTGCCCACCATTAGGTTAAGCTGGTAACTAAGTGATTAGCAGAGGGAATGGGGCTTATAAGTACTGATGGATGTTTTTCCTGGCAAGTGAAACAAATGAACAATATATAATATATATACATATATATTTATGTGTATATATATATATATATATATATATATACACATGTATACACACACACACACACACACACACACATATGCACACACATTTTCAAGTCATTGAACACTAAAGTATGTTTTTCAGGCCAGATTAAAAATTGTATTAAAACCCTACACTTTGCCTCTAGAAAAGAAATAAATTTGCATGAAATGAAAAAAAAAAAATCCTGTGGGAGTGAGTATGCTGACTGACCTTGAGAATCAGGCTTATAAAAGAAATTAAGACAAATGCTAAAATCTGTCATTATAGTGTCTTTCTTCAGCATTTGTTTCATTTTCAAGAAAGCATAGACAGATGTTTGAATTTAGCTCCTGTTGCAAAATAGATTATCTAGCCGCCTCCCTGAGAGCAGCGGCACATTACTGTTCAAAATAAAATAGCTCCAAAAAGAAAAATATTACATAGATTTAAATTTGAAGACAGGAAAAGCATCAGGAAATGGCCTGGTTCCTCTCAATGAAAGCTTGTTACTGCCTCAGATTAATAGACAAGGGTAAGTGTCTAATTTCTATTTTTTAAAAATTAACTTTCTTGTAGAAATATAAACTAAGATAGATTACAAAGCCTTTTCAGATGCCTCTGCGTTTTAGAGCAACCATAGCAGAAAAGCCAACTATAAAAGTTCTTACAAAGGGTAATATAGAAAATTGTTTCCAAGAACTCAGCAACAGAAAGCTGAGTACAAGCAAAATTGAAAAAAAGAAAGAAATGTAATGAATTTTCTGTCCTCTCTTCTCCTGTGCCTTGAGGAGGAAGAACACTAGTAATTTTCCAGAGTGCCTGTTTACTTTCACTTTATCTTGATGTTGGGGGAGGAGGAAACAAAAGTTCCCAGTCACTGCCAGTCCTGTGGCTGATAATGGAGTAGCCATTATTGCCCTGCTGAGCTGAAGAAGTGTTTGAGCCAACCCTCGCCAACCCAGACACATCCTCCGCCAAAGTAGTCTAGACTTTCATGGGGTTAAAAGGAAATAGAGGTAGAGATATGTAGGTATTATTAAATATACATATACAGCATTAAATCATTTTTTAAGCACTCTCACTGGCTGAACAACTGAAATATGCTTACATTTTTCAACTGTGTCATCACCTCTCAGGATCAAGTGTGCATATTGGTCCCACTCTTCAGCACACCACCACAAATAGCTCCTTGTTGTAAGAATTTTACAGTTTCTTTCCACAGTCTGAAACTTGAGCTTTCCTAGAAGTCTGAGATGGAAAGCAATCTGGGAAGGTTAAGTAGTTGAGTCTCTTTGTGTGAAGTATTGTTTATGCTGTTGGAGAAAATTCAAGTCTCTATATTGTATAAATCACCCATACATACCTACTATAATGCCCTTTTTTTAACATTAAAAAATTTTCAGCAGGGCATGGTGGTGCATACCTATAATCCCAGCTATTTGGGAGGCTGAGGCAGGAGGATCACAAGTTGGAGGTCAGTTTGGGCAATTTACTAGGACTCTGTCTCAAAATAAAAACAAAAATGTCTGGAGATAGAGATCAGTGGTAGAGCACTGGTAGAAGGCTGAAGGAGGGTAAGTAAAAATAAAGCCGTGGGCCTGCGCTGAACATGAGTTTCTATAAACAGAAGGCGATGAGATAAAAATAATGTTTAAGTGGGTACTCTAAATGTGTTAGAGTTGGTTATGGGGAAAGTGCTTCCTAAATTTCACTCTTCTGTATTTAAAAAAATTATAAGGAATGTGTATTTCTTTAGTAATTAAAATAAAAGTGATAAACATTTAAAAATTAATTAAATAAATGAAAAATGCTGCAGAAGACTAGTTATTGGGAATGTTGGATTAGTGTTCAGATGTTCCTAATATATATCTTGTAGTGTGATTAATTTATTTTTTCTTTTTTTTTTTTTTTTGCAGTGCCATGGCACACTAGGCTGACTCTCTGCCGCTAGACTGTATCCCTAACCCCTAAGTATGAATATTTGGTGTGTGTGTGTGTGTGTGTGTGTGTGTATGTGTGTGTGTCCTAGAGATCGAACACAGAACTGTTCTATCACTGAGCTACATTCCCAGCCCTTCTTCATTTTGAGACAGTCTCACTGGATTACCCAGCCTGGCTTTGAATTTGTGATCCTCCTGCCCAGCTCTTTGAGTAAGGCTGGGATTTCAGGCATGCACCACTGCAACTGGCTAGTGACTTTTAATATGTTCACAGAATTGCACAGCTACCAAATATCTAATCAGAACATTTCATCACCTCCCCAGCCAAAAACAGAAAGGTTATATCCACTAGCAGTCGCTTCCCATCCTCCTCAACCACTAATGTACTTCCATCTCTTCCATCTGTCTTTTATTTATTTATTCTGTACCAGGGATTGAACCCAGGGGCACTTTACCACTGAGCTATAACCCCAGACTTTTTTTGTTTTATTTTGTTTTGTTTTGTTCTGTTTTGAGACAGGGCCTGGTTAAGTTGCTTAAGGCCTCACTAACTTGCAGTCCACCTGCTTCAGCCTCTAGAGTCTATGACCTCCTCCCTGGCTCAACCTCACTGGCATTAATTTCCATTTTCTATAGATATGCTAATTCTGGACTTTTTTAGTAAATGGAACCATATAATATGTGGTTCATTGTGTTTGGTTCATTCTTTTAGCATGTTTTCAAGATGTCCTGTTGTAATAATAGCAGTGTGTCATTGTTTTTGCGTGTGTGGTACTGGTGATTGAACTCAGGGCCTCCAACATGCTAGACAAGTGCTCTATCACTGAGCTACATCTCCAGGCCTTTTATTTTTTATTTTGAGATACGGTCTTGCTCCATTGCCCAGGCTGCCCTGGAACTTGAGATATTCCTTCCTCAGCCTCTGGGATTACCGGCATTCCAGGCATGTATTACCTCACAGGGCAAATACATTTCTCTCATACCATTTTCTGTGTAACGATTCATCCGTTTTTTGTTTTTTGTTTTCTTTTTTTCCCGCGGCGGGGGCGAGGGGGGGTGGTGGTGTCGTGTTCATTCTCACTGGAGTCATGTCGCTTGGGAACAATTTATCTGTTGATGGAGGTATTTGGGTTGTTTCTCTTTTGGGGCTGTTGTGAATAATGCTGCTAGGAACATTTGCTTACAGATGTTTTGCATGGGCACAAGTCTTTGATTCCTCTTGACTAGGGAGATCACTTATGTTTAAACAAAATAGGCACAGGAAGCCGGGCGTGGTGGCGCACGCCTGTAATCCCAGCATTTGGGAGGCTGAGGCAGGAGAGTCGCGAGTTCAAATCCAGCCTCAGCAATTTAGCAAGGCCCTAAGCAACTCAGTGAGACCCTGTCTCTAAATAAAATACAAAATAGGGCTGGGGTTGTGGCTCAGTGGCTGAGTGCCCCTGAGTTCAAACCCCGGTTCCCAAAAAACAAAACAAAACAACAACAAAATAGGCACAGGAAAAAAAAAAAAAAACTGGCACACACCAAAATGTTAAGTGATTATTTCTGAATAGTGGAAAAAAGATAATTTAATTTTTTCTTTCTTATGCTTTTTTAAATTTTTGAAATAAAAAAAAATCATTTAATCAGGAGAAAAACGCATCACTGAAACAAATACAAAAACTCAGGGTCAGCCCCTGAACTCCACCGCCCCCTTCGCCCCCTCTGGTCACTGGAACTCCCCGTTCGGGATCGCTGGCCCTGGCGCTCCTGGCTGCAGTGCCCTGCCCCTCCCGACTTCAGCCTCCTCAAATTTCACACCGCAGGGAGGGCAACTGAAGAGGCTTCCGTGGCCTACAAAGTGACTCTTGTCGATATTAATGTCAGCCCACAAGCCTTGCCAAATGACCCATATTTACTTGCCAAAAAGCCAAACTGACTCCCCTGGAGGATGTCACTCAGCCCTCCTTCTTTCTGCTGCCCACCGCGGTGTAAATGTCCATGGTTTTATATTTTTAAAGAAGCTTTTAAATTAAGAACAGATTTTTTAAAGCATACAAACACGCTCCTCTCTCTTCAGGCGCTTGGCATACCCCGCAGTTTCTCTGCCCTAAAAAAACCACTCCAGGCGCGGATCATTTTACACTGAACTCGAGAGAAATCCTCCAGATTCCAGCCGTTGGGTGGGCGTTTCCCATCAAGGCGGGGCGAGCAAATATTTATAGCTCTCAGGAAACTTGAGTTTGACTCATATTTTTGCTAACTCGTGAATCAGAGCTATCAGAGACTAGATTTCTTTTGTCTAAGGAAAGAAGGTGACTCTTAGAGCAACCATCTCTGCGCTCCCTCGCGGAGAGAAAGTACAAAGGAATTAGAATGACTCAGCCCAGCCGGGCGGAGCGGGCCGCGCGCATGATGGAAAGTCACAGCGAGGTCTCAGAACCCGCGACTACACCCGCCCGCGCCTGGCTGCTGACCGCTAGGGGACAGCAGGGTCACTAGGAAAAAACTGATTTTTTAAAACCCTCGTTTCTTGATTTAAAAAAATTTTTTTAAAAAATTCATTGTACACAAATGGGGTACAACTGTTGTTTCTTTGGTTGTAATGAAATAGAGTCGCACCATTTGCGTTTTTTCTTGATTTTTACTAAAATGTAAAATTAGCTCTTAAGATGACAATTGTGATTGACTTATTTGTTATTCATTTATTTGGTATTGGGGCTTGAACACAGGAACAGTTCATTACTGAGCTACATCCCCAGCCCTTTTTGCTTTTTTTTTTTTTTTTTTGGTGCTGGGGATTGAACCCAGGGCCCTGTGCATGCAAGGCAAGCACTCTACCAATAAGCTACATTCCCAGCATCCCTTTTTGCTTTTTATTTAGAGACAGGCACCCGTTATATTGCTGAGGTTGGCCGTGAACTCTCCATCCTCCTACCTCAGCCTCCCCAGTTGCTGGAACTACAAGTGAGCACCACTGTGCCCTGCACAGTACTTTTCTGGTGAGTTAAGAAAACATGTTTAGGTGGGAGGGGAAAGTATGCCTGTAATCACAACTCAAGAGACTGAGGCAGGGGGTATGGCAAATTCAAGGCCAGCCTTCAAATTAGCAAGACCTTGGCCCAAAATAAAAAGAGCTGGGGGATGTAGCTCAGTGGTAAAGTGGCTCTGGGTTCACTCCCCAAGAGGGACATAGGAGACAAAAAGAGAAGGGAGGGAGGTATTGGGGAGTGGGAGGAGAAGAAAGAAAAGAGAAAGCAAGAAAGAGAAAACAATGCTGAAAAGAGAGCAGGAATGGCTGCGGGTATAGTTAGTTCAACGTCAGAGTGCTTGCCTAGCATGTGTGAGGCCCGGGATTCTGTCCTCAGGAAAACAACAACAGCAAAAAAAAGTTCAAGAACACCACACTAAGCCATTGCTTCCAGGTCAGGGAGGGATGAAGGATCCTAATGGGAGGAGGCCAGCTTGGACTTCACTGGCTATGAATTGGCCTTTTCTGGCAGGAGCAGAAGAATTGGCCTGAAGCCTGGTGGTTAGAAGAACATTTCTGAAAATGCAATCACCTAACACAGAATCTATTGAGCTTGGCGTTTCCTTTATGGGAGTCCGTTACTCTCGAGGAATCCAGAGGGTGCAGCCAACATTTAAAACATCAATAGAATAATGTTGCGGAGGGGTTTTTTGTCTGCGATGTATTTGCTGGTGTGTGGGATGAAAAGGAGTCTGAGGCAGGCTGGAAAATTCCACCAATGCCCTCAGGGAATCTGCCCTCAAGCCCAAGGCAGTGTGGAAACTTCCTGATACCCAGGCTTTGCAGGTCACTCTGGAGCATTAGCCCTGCTGAAAAAAAAAGAGGCATTGTGGGCTAGCAGACTTCCGCTTAGGGGCACCCCCTGCCTGTCTTGTCTGGTTTACCAGGAGACCTGCCCATGATAGTTCCTGGACTGTGCCCAAATCCGGGATATCATCTGTTATGGTTTGGATGTGAGGTGTCCCCCGAAAGCTCACATGTAAGACAATGCAGGAAGGTTCAGAGGAGAAATGATTGGGTTGTAAGGATCTTAATCAGTGAATTAATCTCTGATGGGATTAATTGAAGTGGTAGGGTATGGCTGGAGGAGATTGGAACTGGCATGTGGCTTTGGGGTACATATTTTGTATCTGGAGAGTGGAGTGTCCCTTCTCTGCTTCCTGATGATGTGAGCTGCTTCCCTCTGCCATGCTCTTCCGCCATGATGTTCTGCCTCACCTGGAGCCCCAAGGAATGGAGCTGGCCTTCTGTGGACTAAGACCTCTGAAACTGTGAGCCCTCAAATAAATCTGTCTTCCTCTATAATTGCACTAGTCAGATCCTTTTAGTCACAGCAGCGAAAAAACTGACTAACACATCATCCAAATTCAAAAATTGTCCCTCTAATTCTCCCTTATAGGCCCCAGGATACACTAATACTCAGAAGTTCCTGATATGCTAATTAATACATGCCAAGTCTGACTTCACTATCTCCTTTTCCTACCGATGAGATAACCATATAGTTTACCAAACCAATACTTTAAAGAGGGAAAGGGGCCTACCATGGTGGTGCATGGCTATATGTAATTTTAGTGACTAGAGAGGCTAAGGCAGGGGAATCACAAGTTGGAGCCCAGCCTGGGCAATTTAGCAAGACCCTGTCTCCAAAATAAAAATAAAAGGGCCAAGGATGTAGCAAGGTAGTAAAGTGCCGCTGAGTTCAATCCCCAGTACTGGAATGGGGGAATGGAGGGAAAGGGGTGCTATTAATACTTACACAACAGCAGAAAACCTGTCCCAGGCTGGGTAGAGTACTAGTGCACACCTTCACCTTGGAAAACTTGAGCAACTATCAAAATTCAGTGGATGCAGTAGTGTATGCCTAGAATCCCAGTGGCTCAGGAGGCTGAGGCAGAAGGATCACAAGTTGGAGGACAGCCTTAGCAACTTAGTGAGGCTCTAAGCAATTTAGTGAGACCCTATCTCAAAATAAAAAAAATTAAAAGGTCCAGGAATGTAGTTCAGTGGTAAAGTTTCCCTGAGTTTAATTCCCAGTGTCAAACAAACAAATAAAAAACTCTACCACTAGAGTCTGTGCTCCTCAACCCTAAATTATACTGACCTGATCTGAAAATGCTTCCTAAGGGCAGTAAGAGAGCTGCAAACCAGCTTGAGTATACTTATTTGCTTAAGTATTTAAAGATATATTTTACTGCTGCCCATACCTCTAATAAATGCACCCATTAGCCATGCCAAAATAAAAGCTGCTACTAGGAATCACCCCAGTGCTTTAAGACTGTAAGCCAGTGTGACCCCAACTTCTTTCTCTCTAACCCACAGCTGCAGCTAAACTGAAATTCCATATTTTCCTGCCTCAGCATTTTCTCTGTGCTTTTCCCTTTACCTAGAATGTCTCCCAAGCCATCCCTCTCTGCCCAACTTCTTTTATTGAAATCCATTTACTTTCAAGGCCCAGATCAAACTGGCATTCCACTGTCACACAAGACAGAATCTCTCCAAAGTCTGAAATCCAACAGCCTTTATCTGCACCACTCACAGGCCCACATATCTTATCTCCTCTACTCAGTCAGCAATTTCTTTTCCACACAACACTTAGCACAGCACATTTCCACATAAATAGTTCTCAGTGAATGTATAGCCCCACATTGTTTGCCCTTCATCCATCCTCTCTGCTAAATATCTGCAAAAAAATATGAAGCAGTGATTATAAAAAGACTTCCTCCTTCAAAAACAAAACAAAAAGCCTTTTATTTTTTCTTTTTGTACTGGGAACTGGATCCACCAATCACTCTTTCACTGAGCTACATCCCTGGCCCTTATTTTATTTGTTTATTCATTTGCTTACTTATTTATTGCTAAATTTCCAAGGGCTGGCCTTTCAAACTTCTTATCCTCCTGCCTCAGCCTCCTGAGTTGCTTGGATTATAAGTGTTTATCACTATGTCCAACTTTTTCTTTCTTTTTTTTCTTTTTTCTTTTTTTGTTTTTTAGTACTGGGAATTGAACCAAGGGCCTTGCACATGCTAGTTAAGTGCTCTACCAGAGCTACATCCCCATTAGCCCTTACCCTACCCTGCCAGTCCTTTTTTATTTGGTGGGGGGAGGGTTACCAGAGATTAAACCCAAGGGTGCTTAACCACTGAGCCACATCCCCAGTCCTTTTTATATTTTATTTTGAGACAGGGTCTTGATAAGTTGCTTAGGACCTCACTAAATTGCTGAGGCTGGCTTTGAACTTGTGATCCTCCTACCTCAGCCTCCCAAGTGGTTGGATTACAGCATGTACCACCACACCCAGCTTTTGCCAGTCCTTTTCATTTTAAAATTTTAATTTTGAGACAAGTTTTCCCTAAGATGCCCAGGTTGGCCTTAAACTTGCAATTCTCCTGCCTCAGCCTCCCAAGTTGCTGGAATTCATTATCACAGCAGGAAAACCATGATTTTGTTCAGGAATCTATTCCTATCAAGTTCTGGAAAAGTTCTAGTGGCCACATTAAGGAAAGTAAAATAAACAATTGAAATTAATTTTAATAAAATTTATTTAAACCAATATGTCCAAAACAGGAGTGGGGAAGATAGCACAGTGGTAAAGCACTTGCCTGGCATGCTTGGGACCTTGGGTTTGATCCCTAGCTGTGTAAAAAGAAGAAGAGAGAGAAAAGCGTAGTCTATCCAAAACATTATTTTAACATGTAATCAAGCTGGGCACAATGGTGCACACTTGTAATCCCAGGTACTTAGGAAGCTGAAATAGGAGGATCAAAAATTTAACACCAGCCTTGGCAACGTAGTGAGGCCCTCAACAATTTAGAGAGACACTGTCTCAAAATAAAAACGTGAAAAGGGCCAGGGATGTAGCTCACTGATAAAGTGCCCTAGGGTTCAACCTCCTGTACACACCAAAGCAAAACCAAACTCATGTAATCAATATAAAAAACATTCGAGGTTTACGTATGTGGATTTGTATATGAAATTTTGACATCTGAAATGTGTTTTACACTTACAGCATATATTAATTCAGACTAGCCATAGCGCAAGAGCCCAATTGCCACAAATGTCTAGGAACCGGCATATTGGACAGGGCAGCTCTGAGCCATCAGCATAACATTCCTATGGTGGCCTTTATTGGTCCAGTAGTGATTGGCAGGAGAACTAAGTTGGGCCAGTCAGACCAAAGCACCTGATTGATTGTTCCTGTTTGGGAGAGGTTTCTACCTGCTGATAGTGACTGAGGGAGCCTGTAACTCCACTTGCCACTGGCAGTCTTAGTGGAAATCATCTTGGAACCTTGAGGAAACTAGACAGGACTAGCATTAGGATGATACCAACACTTAGGATGGAAGGAGTAGGACAGAAAGACCCCTGCTTCATGATTAACACCACCGATCAAGTAGGGCCTGCAGCTCATCTTACTTCTGGTTAGGAAAAATAATAAATTTTCCTTTCATTTAAACCAAAACCAAACCAGTAAGAGTTTTCATAGCATCCAAGAGCAGCCTCAAATGAAAGCTAACTCTTTTTTTTTTTTTGGAACCAGGGATTGAACTCAGGGACACTCGGCCACTGAGCCACATCCCCAGCCCTATTTTGTATTTTTTATTTAGAGACAGGGTCTCACTGAGTTGCTTAGGGCCTTGCTAAATTGCTGAGGCTGGCTTTGAACTCGAGATCCTCCTGACTCAGCCTCCCAAGTCACTTGGATTACAGGCGTGTGCCACCACACTCGGCGAGAGCTAACTCTTAAGTCCAGATCTACAACCTCCAATGCCCAGGTTCCTCTACCAGCATTCCTCACAAGAATGATATTTAGCTAATTATTTTGGATCCCTCTTAGAATCCTTCTATGGCTAATGGTGGTAATTGTCAGTGAATTGGAAGGAAAGAGCCTTCATCCAACTGGGCACAGTGGCCCATACTTGTAATCCCGGTGGCTTGGGAGGCTGAGGCAGGAGGATCGCAAGTTTGAAGCCAGCCTCAGCAAAAGTGAGGAGCAAAGTAACTCAGTGAGACTTTGTCACTAAATAAAATACTAAAATAACAAGCAATAATAGGTGTTGGCGAGGATGTGGGGAAAAAGGTACACTCATACATTGCTGGTGGGGTTGCAAATTGGTGCAGCCACTCTGGAAAGCAGTGTGGAGATTTCTTCGAAAACTCGGAATGGAACCACCATTTGACC
>JAJEJO010004101.1:145423-155769 GCA_020662805.1 Glaucomys volans
ATCAGCATAGCTGCACAGGTCAACTTGGAGCACAGGAGGGATGGAAGTCCCTTCCCCAGCAGCTGCTATTGCACTGTGCTCTCAAGCTAGCCAGTGCTTGCACAATCTCCCAGCGCAGACATTTGTCACAGCCCTTAAATACCTCTTCTAGATTTTCAAACCTGGAGGTAGCCCAAAGCTGGACATGCAGGAGCCCTTTGCCAGGAGTCAGCCCCAGAAGCCACATTTTCTGCTGTGATAGGACAGTCTTTTCTGGCAGGGGTACTGAAGGTAGAGTCCACTTGTCCTAGACCTACAGCTTGTAGGAGTCATTTGGAAGAAAGGCCAGAAAGGGAGAACTGACAAATGCAAGGCCATAGATTAAAGAGGAGCAGCAACTAAAAAAGGGACTAAAGAAATGCCACTATGTGAATGAGAGAAAAGTGTTCATAAACTTGATTCAGCATGTGTTACAAGCAACCGTGTGCACAAACTGGCTCTAAGGCAAAGAGACTTTATGGTTCACTTAAAATGTACAGGTCTTATAGCCCCAAAACTGGAAGGGGAAGCAGAGCCACAGTGAACAAAGACACTCTTTCCAGTCTGTCTTGGAGAATACATCATGCACCAGTCAGTCAAGTGTAGTAAATAAGGAGGTCTAGGAAGGTAGCCCAGTGATCGAGCACTTGTGGTCCTGGGTTCAATCCCCAGAGTTGGGAAGAAAAATAAAGGTGTAAAATGGTATAGAGAGAATAATGTGACTTCTGGGCCAAAGGTCTGTCACTCAGTGCTGGAACAATGGTGGGCAAGTCACAGGCCTCCTTAAGGCTCTGTCTTCTAGTCTCTAACATGCCTTCTTATATCTCACAGCTTTGCAAGGTGATTTTCTACAATGTGAAACCTTTTGAAAGCTATTAAATGCTATAAATATTTACCATTATGACTTTTTGTGTGTGTGTGTGTGTGTGTGTGTGTGTGTGTGTTGGGGATTGAACCCAAGGATACTTTAAGCACTGAGCCATATCCTCAGCCTTTTTTGTATTTTTTTTAAATTTTATTTATTTATTTATTCACTGTACACAAAGGGGGTACAACTTTTCATTTCTCTGTTTGTACATGATGTAGAGCCACACTGTTTGTGTAATCATGCATGTTCATAGGGTAATGCTGTTTGTCTCATTCCACCTTCCTTCTCCCTGCCCCCTCCCCACCCCTCATTTCCCTCTACACAATCCAACATTCCTCCTTTCTTCCCCTTCCCCTATCCTCCCACTCATTATGTATCAGCATCCACCTATCAGAGAAAACATTCGACATGGCATTTGCAGGTAAATGGATGGAGTTGGAGAACATCATGCTAAGTGAAATAAGCCAATCCCCAAAAACCAAAGGTCGAATGTTTTCTCTGATAAGTGAATGATGTATTTATTTAAAGACAGAATCTCACCGAGTTGCTTAGGGCCTCGCTAAATTGCTGAGACTGGCTTTGAACTCACGATCCTCCTGCCTCAGCCTTCGAGCTGCTGGGATTACAGGCATGCACCAGCATGCCTGGTTTATTGACTTCTTTTTATAAGGAAAAAAAGTGCCCACAGGTTTCTTTCTTTTTACTTATCTTTCTTTCTTTTTTTGAGAAGGTCTTGCTATGCTGCCCAAGCTGGCAACTTTCAACTGTTGCCAAGCTGGCAACTCTTGGACTCAAGCAAGCAGTCTTCCTGTCTTAGCCTCAGGAATAGTTAGGGTTGTAGGAAAAAGCACCACCATACCTAGCTTGGTCTCAACTTTGAGGGCTCAATTTTAAAAAAGAAAAATTACTATCTATTAAATGTAGATGATAGTTATATGGGTGACATATTAGTTGCTGTACCTTTAAATGTTTGTGAAGGGTTATGAAAAATAATATTCCTATAAGACAGCTCCCCGAGAAAAATGGAGGGACGGTGTGGCTTGGAAGGAGGGGGAAGAAAATTGGCCAAACAATAAACCTCCCCCAGAGCATTCTTTCCTGATAACAATGGGCCCTGGGGGATAGGGACTCATATGGAAAGCTGGGCCCTAAACCTTGACCTTTCCACATGGCAAATTAGTCCTAAATGACAATGGGCAAGATTTGAGTACTCATCCCTCAGGGTCTGGTTTTAACCTGAACAACTAGCCCCTGACAGTCAAAACTGCACCGTCAAAACTGCATGTGCACAGTGTCCAATGATTACATCATCCTCATTGTACCCTATAAAACCAAAATCCCCTCTGTACCTGAAGGCCATTTTCCCAGTTGAAAAATGGGCCACAACGGCGCCCGAGACTTCGAAGGAATAAAGGTTTCTCTGAATCCATTGAGGTCTGCATCCTGTCCTTTTGCACTTACAGGTTGAAATATTCTACTGGGTTTGGCAGCACACACCTGTAATACCAGCAACTGGGGAGGCTGAGACAAAAGGATCACAAGTTCAAGGCCAGCCTCAGCAATTTAGTGAGGCCCTGAGTGAAAGAACAAACGGAGACTCGCTGCCAGGAGAGGTTCCGTTTATTAGAAAAGTTTGTTGCCTTATATACAGTTTTGGAAGGGAACTAACTATGCTATCTGCATATTGCCAGCGATGCATTTGCCTATAGGTCAGATAGGGCCCAGGTTGAAGATGTTGCTACCTGGTTGGGTGGCTAAGCGCGCCAGCGGAAAGCAGACTTTCAGGAAGAGAAGCCTGCTGGGCACCATTTTAAGGAAAGGGGGAGGGGTAGGGGAAAAATAGAAGGGGAAATAATGAGGTAAATGGAGTCAATATTCCTCCCTTTTTATTTTTTTATGAGGGGGGTCATCGGTCTCTCTGGCTGCTTCCTGCTGAGTGGGGGCGATGTGGGGGGTAGGGAGGAAGACTTGACTGCATATTCCCCAGAAAAGGGCTGCAAAGCATGTGAGGGTGTCAGGTGTCAGATCAGGGAACGTCCCTTGCAGGAGTAGCATCTGTATTGCCTCAGACCAGTCCAGGTGGGGGTGTACGGGAGGTACGAGCCAGGCATCCACATGGGGCTCCTTCAGGAAGTACTTCCACTGGTCATAGATGGAGAAGGTTGGAGCCAGAGCTGGAGACATCTTCGGAAGGGAGGGGATGATATTCCTTTAAGAGAAGCTGATTGAAAGTTTGATTAGTGATTTTTTGGAGCTGGCCTTGAAGGAACCTTATGATACAGGACAGGAAGGAGCAGAAGAGGAGAAGTCCGAGGAAGGGCCCTAAAAATGGGAGGACATAGGTGAGGAAGGGTGATGGGGAGTCCGATAAAGGACTAGCAGCGGGCGATTTCGTCAGTTGAGCAGAGAGATCCTGTAGTTTAACAACATTCTGCTCAATAAGGCCAGATTCATTAATGTAGTAGCAACATTCTTCCTTCAGGAAGAGGCAAGTTCCTCCCTTCTCTGCGGTGAGGAGGTCGATAGCCCGTATGTTTTGTAGGGTTACCTGAGCAATGGAGGTTACTTGCCTCTGGAGTGAGCTTAAGGACTCCGCTGTGGTATCCAGAGCTGATTGCAGTTTCTCCTGGAGGTCTCTGGATGCCCAAATGGAGTGACCCAGTGCTCCCCCCAAGAGGCCCATTCCTGCTACTGAAGTTGTGAGGGTGAGGCCAACGAGAACCGGCAGGAAGATAGCCCGATGGACACGAGGGTGAGGAAGGAGCTGTTGAAGTTCAGAGGAGGAATACAAGGAGAGCTGAGGGATCACTGTGACTAGGAAGCAAGTACCAGTGACATTGGCAGTGGAGGAGAACAGAGAGTCATTGCACCAAAGGAAGTGTCCTGGTTGAACAAATTTGGGTGTTGTTGGTATAGGGTAAGTAGTGGCGCAGAGGGAGGGGTAAGAGGTGCCGGACGGGGACAGGCAGATGAAAGGAAAGGAGGTGTCATTTGAGAAGAAAGTCTCTTGGAGAGGGAGGTGAGGGATGAATACAGATTGACCAGAGGAGGAAAAGTTGTAAGTGGAGGGGGTGGAGTTGTGCGCCATGAGCGACACCGCTGCAAGGAGGGGACGAGCTAGGGATGCACAAAGAAACTTTGCGAGGTGGGGATGGAGACGGTGGTTGAGTTTAGAAGATTGAGGAGGTATAAGGTCTGATTTAGCAGGGTGAGCCAGGTAAGAGGGGCAGCTTTATTTGTATCAACTTCATCAATGAGTTTGTTAAGTTGCATTTCTGACCCCTGGACATACTCAATAACCTTAGTTTTGGCCTTGGGGGGTGTTGCAAGTGTACGGACGATGGACATCCATCCCTTGGGTTTCCTAGCATAATCCTGCGCATAGACAGCAACATCAATGAGATCGTTCCAAAAATTATCCTTGGGGTTCGTGATCTCAAAAGCATAAAAATGTAGTTGGCGTAGGCTCTGCCATTGGTCCTTGGGTACATCAGACCGGAGGAGCTTCTTGAAGTAAGGGGAGGAGTACTGGCCTCTCTCTGCGTAGTGAATTTTGCAAGACCAGTAGAGACATCCCCCATAAATGTCTTCCCAGCGGTGACAATAATCATGCTGCTGGTCCTTCGCAAGGCAGACGTATGGGTAGGCCATTGTGGCAGTATTAAGAACCTTGCAGTCAGCACAGGCCAGTGTAAGACATATATAGGAACAGTTTTTAATGAAACAAAGTTGTTCGTCCACAGTCCGGATGGCAGTGGTGCCAAAGACTGTGGTGTACTTTTCCTGGACAGTGAATTTGTACATGGTAGCCAGAGGAGGGTTGGGGTTATAAGCTACAAGGTACAAGGGAAGGAGTGATAGAATGATGGGCGGAAGGGGTTTGAAAAGTGGAAAGGGTTTATGGAGTGGAGAGGTCATATTCAGCAATAGGAGAGAGCGATGGTGTACGTGAGATGCGGAGGCGCAGGGGGTCAGAGGGCGAAGGGATGCAGGTATATGAAGGGTCAGAGGCCTCTGGGGTGGAGGCAGAGGTGGTGTCGGCAGGTTCTGCTGGTTTCAACCTGGAAATGTGAATCCAAGGGGTAAGGCGGTTATCAGACATTGAGAGCTTTGCAGCAGTTGGGGTACACAAAATTACAGGATATGCTCCCTCCCATTTTGGAGTCAGAGAAGCCCTAGGTTCAGGAGGATTATAGAAGACCAATTGGCCTGGGTGCAACGATAAATTGTTCTGTAATACAGATGGATCTGGAAGTAGCCAGTCCTGGTACTTCCACAGTTCAGCGTGGAGGTGAGAGAGCAGAGGTAAAGCTATAGTAGGTGGTATAGGTCCCTGGGTAGCCATGATACCAGGAGGTAGGAGGGGCCTACCGAACATGATTTTGAAAGGGGAGAGGTTGGTAGGTTTCTTTGGGAGAGTCCTGACCCTAAGCAGAGCAAGGGGCAGGAGACGGGTCCAATCAAGGTGCAATTTCAGAGGTAGTTTAGTTAAAATGTCCTTTAAAGTTCTATTGGCTCTTTCCACCTTTCCTGATGCCTGTGGCCGATAGGGACAATGTAAATGCCAGGGGAGGGAGAGTGATTGAGATAATCTTTGTATTATCTGAGCAGTGAATTCTGGGCCATTATCTGACTGGATGGATGTGGGCATCCCAAACCTCGGTTTGATCTGGGAAAGGAGGGTGGAGGCCACAGTGGAGGCCTTTTTGTTAGATGTTGGAAATGCCTCTATCCAGCCCGAGAAAGTGTCAACAAAGACCAGGAGGTACTTAAAACGCCGAACAGGAGGCATGTTAGTGAAGTCAATTTGCCAGTCAGCTGCGGGGGTAATTCCCCTAGCCTGATGATAGGGTCTGGGTCTGAGGGGGGTGTTGGGATTGGTGCACTGGCAAATGATGCAAGTAAGGGAAAGGTTTTGTAATAGGGCTTTGTCTGAAGGGGTTAGTGGAAAGAAGGTTTGCAAGAAATGGGAGAGCATTTGGGGGCTTGAATGGAACAAGTCATGAAGAAGGTGGAAAAGGAGGCGTTTATCATCGGGAGGAGGGGAGTGAGGGCCTGCTTGTGAGGTGTCTTGGGAGGTCTCCAGTTTGGGTGTCAGGACAGGAAGAAGAGAGTCACAGGTGGGCCCAGGGCTCAGGGGGCCTGTTGCAACAGCTGCTGCTCGTGCGGCAAGATCTGCCTTGCGGTTACCCTGGGTTATTGGGGAATTGTCTTTCTGATGGGCTCTACAGTGGGTGACCCCCAATCGTTGAGGCAACTGAGAAGCCTCGAGCAGCTTGGTAATTAATGCTGAGTTCGTTACACTATTTCCTTTTGTATTGAGTAACCCTCGTTCTTTCCATATGGCCGCATGGGACAGGAGGATATGGAAAACATATTTAGAGTCTGTGTATAGGTTAAGAATTTTCCCTTCAGCAAGGGTACAAGCCCAGGTAGCAGCTATGAGTTCAGCCTGCTGGTTGGTGGTTCCTTCTGGTAATGGTTGGGCTTCTATGATTGATTGGAGGGAGATCACTGCATACCCTGCAGAGTGTGTTTGGTCCTCCCGGAAAGAGTATCCGTCCGTAAAGCAGGTGAGGTCGGCATGTGGAAGGGGGCCTTCAGAAATGGAAGAGTGACAGGGTATGAAGTTTTGGAGGGCTTCCAGGCAGTTGTGAAGTGGTGTGTTGGGAGGATACGGTATTGGGAGTAGAGTAGTGGGGTTTAAAGGTGGACAAGGGAGAAAGGAGATAGTAGGGTTTTCTAGGAAAGAAGATAGAAGAGCTAAGATCCCAGATGGTGGCAGGGATTGAAGGGCTTTATAGGTGAGTAGGTCCTTAAAGTGATGGGGTGAAAGGATGGTGAGTGGTGCCCCAAACATTAACTTATAGGCTTCCTTCTGCAGTAAGTGTCCAGCCGATAGGGCTCTCAAACAGGGGCCCATCCCCGTACGGTGGGATCTAGCTGCTTGGATAAGTATGCCACAGGGGCGAAGGAGGGACTGTAGGTTTGTCCTAAGACCCCTAAAGCTTGTCCACCGTTTTCATGGACATAGAGAAAAAAGGGTCTGGTGAGGTCAGGGAGGTGAAGTGCCAGAGCTTCGACTAGGGTTTGTCGGAGCCTGAGGAAGGGGCAACGGGGTGAGGAGGACAGAGGCTCTTCGGGTTCTCCCTTCACCAAGTCATAGAGGGGTCGAGCCAGCAAAGAAAAGGTTGGAATCCAGGCTCTAAAATATCCGGCCAGCCCCAGGAAGGACAAAATTTCTGCCTTGGTGTTTGGGACAAGAAGGGAAAGTAGGTGTTGTTTCCTGTCTAAGTTATTGCCTTCCTCTGTGGAGATAACTGAAAGCCTAAAAATGTCACGGTCGTGAGGGAGATTTGAGCTTTGGAAGGGGATATGTGATACCTCCTGTCAGCCAGGAAATTGAGGAGTGAGGCGGTATCCATTTGGGATTGTTCCCAGGAGGGGCTGCAAGAGGTCATCCACATATTGTAGGAGAATAGATTTGGAGTGCGATGTATGGAAGACCTTAAGGTCTTGGGCCAGGGTTTGTCCAAAAATGTGGGGACTATCACGGAACCCCTGGGGGAGGACAGTCCAAGTAAGCTGCTCAGAGTGTCGTGTGTGGGGGTCGGTCCAAGTGGAAGCAAAAATGTCCTGGGAAGAAGGGTCAAGAGGGATGGAAAAGAAGGCATCTTTTAGATCTAAGACCGAAAAGTGTGTAGAGGAAGCCGGGACCTGGGATAACAAAGTATAGGGGTTAGGGACTAGGGGATGAATGGGAACAACAGCAGTATTGATCAGACGGAGGTCTCGAACCAGGCGATATGTTCCATTTGCCTTCTTGACTGCTAGGATGGGGGTATTGAAGGGTGAGTACATATGGCGGAGATATCCCTTTTGGTAAAGGTCCTCAATAATGGGTTGAAGCCCAAGGAGGGCGGTGGTGCTCAGGGGGTATTGGGCCTGATGTAGGAATTTAGAGGGGTCCTTCAGCCTTATGGATATTGGTGGGCAATGAGCAGCAGAAGGACTAGTGGTGTCCCATACTGAGTCGTTAACAGGGTGTGTCAAAATGGGAAAGGGGGTCTCCGGTACAGGATTGTGACCCCTAGAATTGTGATCCTCTGAAATAAGAGCCAGAAGGAAGGAGGTCGTGGGTGAGAGGGAGGGGGACATGGTGATAGAAACATTTAGTAGGGAGAGGATATCCCTCCCTAATAATGGAATAGGATATTGGGGCATAACTAAAAAGGAGTGAGAGAAAGGGAGGTGGGCACCTTGGATACAGCAGTTAAGGGGGGGAGGCCCTTTGGGGAAAGATTTGTTTTCCTCCTACCCCGACTATAGGAGAGGTGCTGGGCTTGGTGGGGCCCCGAAACTCCCTCAAGACTGAAAAAGTGGCTCCAGTGTCCAGGAGGAAGGAAATGGGGTGACCATCCACAGTTATGGGTTACCCCTGGTTCCTGTTTAGTTATAGACATGGTTGGGAAGGACCCAGGGCCCTGTCAATCCTCTTCGGCCAGTCCCACCACAGATGGTTGCCGCGTTTTGGGTGACTGAGGGTTGTTTGACCATCCACCCCTTCGGGTGAGTGGGCAATCAGAGCCCCAATGCCCCCTCTCTTGGCATTTTGGGCACGGCGTGGTGGGTTGCCTAGGAGAGAGGCAGACCTTTGACCAATGTCGTTCCTTGCCACATTTGAAGCAGGCCCCAGGTGGAGACTTGGGGTTAGACGAAATAGGAGAATGCCCAGGGGCGGGTTTCATGATCTGGGCCAACATTTGAAAGTTGGCTTGATCAGCCCTCTGTCTCCGGCATTCCTTTTCCTTCTCCCAGTTATGGAAGACTTTGAAAGCCACTGATAAAATCTCAGTTTGCGGAGTGGTGGGGCCTTGCTCCAGCTTTTTTAATTTGGCTTTAATGTCAGGGTAGAATTGGGCCAAAAAATACGTTATAGGGACAAGTTGGCCATCATCTGAGGTGGGATCTAAATTGGTATACTGCAGGAGGGCTTGGGTCAGTCTATTCGAAAACTCAGAGGGAGTCTCTTCCTTCTTCTGAATTATTTCCTGAATCTTTTGGAAATTGACAACTTTGCGGGCAGCCTTTTTGAGGCCGACTATCAAACAAGAGGCAAAGCAATCTCGGGCCTGGATTCCTTAAGCTGTATTGTAATCCCAATTTGGGTCCTGTTCAGGGACTGCATGTGGGCCGGGTGGGTGGTTGGGGTCTATACGGTGGGTATCATTGGCATGGGTTTGGGCAGCGTCCCAGACCCTGCGGCGTTCCTCAGGGAGAAGGGTATCGGCTAGGAGCATGAAGATATCATGGTGTGTTAGGCTATATGCTTGGAGCACCCATTGGAATTCCTTAATGTAGGTAGTAGGATCGGTGGTGAAGGAGCCTATTCTTTTTTCTAATTGGGTTAAATCGGCCAAAGAAAAGGGCACATGAACCCTAACCACACCTTCGGCTCCGGCCACTTCGTGGAGAGGGGCCACCATAAGGGGGGTAGGAGGAGGAGGCCCCCTTGATCGAGTAACGGGGGGACTAAAAGAGTCAGAAGGAGAAGGAGTCCCTGAGGGGTGGGGTTGTGGCTGAGGGGCAGAAGGGGGAGAAGGGGAAGCGGGAGCCGAAGGGGGGAGTCTGTAGGGCAGGGGTTCATTGGCCGGATCGAAAGAGGCAGAAGAGTCAGAGGGACAGGGAGCAGGGAGAGGGGAGGGAGCAGGGAGAAGGGAGGCGGCAGAGGGTGCTTTGCAGGCAAGGAGAACCTGAGCGGGGGAGCAGGAGGAGCAGAGTCTGGGGTGTTGTCTAAGCAGGCTAAAACCTTCTGCATAGGGAATCTCCTTCCACTTTTTCAGTCACTGGCAATAGTTGAAAAGGTCCCGAATTAAATTTGGGTCTAAGGAGCCTTCTGGGGGCCAATGGCTTCCATTATCTAAGGGATAGGTAGGCCAATCTTGAGTGGAAAATTTGATTAAAAGTTTGGGCTTAATGTCCGGTGTGAAGGAGAGTGAAGTGAGGTTCTGGAGGAGGATTTGAGGGGTGAGGTGTCCGGAAGAGATGAAGAAGCTCCCATATTGAGAGAAGGGTGAGGGGAGAGTGAGGAGGAGGACAGAGCAGGAGGGGGAAAATCCCAGGCCAGAAATGGTCGGGGAAAATCTAAGGAGCATCCTCCAAAGATCCCCATGACCGTGTGACTCCTGGGGAGTCAGGAAAAGGAGGTGGGTAGGGGTTGTCACCCATACGCCAGATCCCTTGGGCTGAGCGCCGCAGGCGAAATGCCGGGGCCACAGGGAACCTAGTACTAGGATTTCCTGGTTCGGAGGAGAAAGAAAAGGGTAGAGTGAAAGGAAAGAACAGAGAGAAAATGAAAGTCTTCACCTATCATAGACTCCTCACACCCCAAAGCAGATGAGAATGGCAAGTCGTCAGGGGGTCAACCGAGACCATAAAGATCGTGGTGGGGTGCGGTCTC
>JAJEJO010004101.1:175829-190402 GCA_020662805.1 Glaucomys volans
AAAAAAAAAAAAAAAAAAAAAAAAAAAAAAGGAAAAGAAATTTAAAACAAAGAAAAAGGGAAAAAGAGGGGCTGGAGTTGTGGCTCAGTGGCAGAGCAGTTGCCTAGCATGTGCGAGGCACTGGGTTCAATTCTCAGCACTGCATATAAATACATAAAATAAAGGTCCACTGCTAACTAAATATATATATTTATATACAAATATACATATACATGTGTATATGCATAAATGTATATGTATATATATGTATATGCATATATTATATGTTTATATATATACACATATATATAAAAGAGAAATGTTAAAGAAGTGAAAGTAGAAAGGACTTGCCTAGCATGTAAGAAAGAGACCCTGGGTTTGATTCCCCAGCACCACAAAAAAGAAAAAAGTTCAAGGCCAACCTTAGCAATATTGTGAGCCCTTAGCAACTTAGTGAAAACCTGTCTCTAAAAAAATGAAGATTAAAAAGGACTGTGAATGTAGCTTAGGGTAGAGTGCTCCTGGTTCAATCTCCAGTTCCAAAAAGAAAATCTTATTGGAACACAGACACACCTACTCATTTACGTGTTGTCTATGACTACTACGGAACTAGCAGAAGTGAGTAATTGCAACAGACATCATATAACCAGCAAAGCCTAAGATATTTATGATCTGGTCTTTACAGAAAAAAATTGAAAATCCCTTGTAATGATGGCATTAGAAGTTTAAGCCAAGCTCAACAAGTAACTGAGAGTAAAATACATTATTCTTTGTTTTGGTACTGGGGTTTGAACCCAGGGGTGCTTTGCAATTGGACTACATCCTCAACCCTATTTATTTGTTTGTTTGTTTGTTTGTTTGTTTGTTTGTTTTGAGACAAAGTCTTGATAAATTGCTTAGGGCTTTGCTAAGTTGCTGAGGCTGGCTTCAAACTTATAATTCTTCTGCCTTCGTCTCCTGAGTCACTGGGATTACAAGCATGCAACAATGACTGAAAAAAAGTCTTTTATATTTACCTAGATATTATCATTTCTACTTTATTCCTTCCTGAAGATTTGAGTTTCCATTCGATGTGATTACTCTTCTGCCTAAAGAACATCCTAAAGCATTTTTTTCTTTCTATTCCTTCATTTATTTTTGTGGTACTGCCTTCTTCCCCCCCCCCCCTCTTTTTTCCCCAGGTTTTTAAAAAAATATTTTTAGTTGTAGATGGACACAATAACTTTATTTTATTTATTTATTTTTAGGTGGTGCTGAGGATATCGAACCCAGTGCTTGACACATGTTGGGCAAGCATTCTACCACTGAGCCACAACCAAAGCCCCTTCCCCAAATTTCTGAGGTATGGTTGTCATATAATTAAACTGCAAATATTTAAAGCATACATTTTGATAAGTTTTCACATATGTATGCCCATGTAACTACCATCACAGTCAAGATAATGAATATATCCATCTTCCCCAAAGGCTTATATCTCTTTGTGATCTCTCCTCTCTCCTCCCTAGCTCCCTTCCCCATCACGTAGGAACTATTAACATACCTTCTGGCATTACAGATCAGTTTTCATTTTCTAAATTTTATATGTGTGAAGAATCATACAATGCATATTGTTCAGTTTTGTATGGCCTCTTCAGTCAACACAATTATTCTGAAAGTATTCCCGTTGTTGCATCAATAGTTCCTTCCTCTTTATTGCTAAGCAGTTTTCTAGTGCATGAATAAACCATAACTTATTTATCCATTCACCTGTTGATGGATGTCCACATTGTTTCCAGGTTTTGGTGATTACAGATAAAGCTGCTATGAAAGTTTTGTCCTGAGTCTTTGTGTAGACTCATTTCTCTTGGGCAAACATGTAGAACTGGAATGGATGGTCATTTTGTACGTGTATGTTTAATTTTTTTTTTTTCTTGATTCAGGGTCTCAATGTGTTGCCCAGGCTGACCTCAACTCATGGGCTCAAGTCATTTTCCTGGCTTAACCTCCAGAGTAGCTTAGACAACAGACACATGACAACATAGCAGGTTATGTATGCTTAACTTTGTAAACAAACTGGTCAACTGTTTTCCTAAGAGATTGTTCCATTTCTCATGCTCACTCTGAGTCCTAACTGCTCGCCAAGAGTTGGAACTGTCAGCCTTTTTTCTTTTCTTTTCTTTTCTTTTTTTGCTGTGCTGGGGAATTAGAACCCAGGTCTTGTGCTTGAGAGACAAGCAGCCTACCAACTGAGCTATATCCTCAGCCCTCGTCTTTTTAAATTTTACCCACTTTAGGGGTGTGCAGTGGTATTTCATTGTGATTCTATTACCTTCCTTAGTAAAGGATTTTTGCACTAGGTATAGAATTCTGGAATAACGAGTGTTTTGTTTTTAAAATTTAAGATGTTCTTTGGGCTGGGGGTGTAGCTCAGTGTTAGAGTGCATTCCCAGCACCAGGTGCAGGCAGAGCATTGTTGTTCATTTATCCTTGCCCCCATTTTTTTTGCTTGTTTATTTAATTTGATTTTTTCCAGTACTGGGGATTGACTCCAGGGGCATTCTACTACTGAGCTACACTCCCAGCCCTTTTTATTGTTTTTTTCTTTTTGCAGTGCTGGGGATTGAACCTAGGGCCTTAATGCTTATGAGGAGAGCACGCCACCAACTGAGCTATATGCCCAGCCCTTTATTGTTTATTTCGAGAAAAGATCTTGCTTAGTTGCTGAGGCAAGCTTCCAACTTGCTATCCTCCTACCTCAGCCCACTAAGCGGATGATTACATAATCATTTCAATCATTGCTTCCTTGTATGTAACGTGCTATTTTTCTCTGAGCACTTCCAGTTTTTAATCTTTTTTCCCAAATTTATCTATCATTCATCTATCTATCTATCTATCTATCTATCTATCTATCTATCTATCTATCTATCATCTATCCAGAGACAGGGTCTCCCTAAATTGCTTAGCGTCTCACTAAAGCAACTGGACTTGAATTTGTAATCCTTCCGCCTCAGCCTTCCAAATTGCTGGGATTACAGGCGTGCGCCGCCACACCCGGCTTTAGTTTTTAATCTTGGTCTATGCTTTTAAACAATCTGACTGATGACTATGATGTGCCTAGTCTTACACACATGAGTTTCTCTGAGTGGGTTAAATATGTCCTTTACCAAATTTAGGAAATGTTCATCCCATATTTCATCATCGCATACTAATGTAGTCCAATATTTTTTTCTTTTTGTACCAGGGATTGAACCCAGAGGCACTTTACCACTGACCTACATCCCCCAGCCCTTTTTATTTTTTATTTTGAGACAGGGTCTTGCTAAATTGCTTAGGGCCTTGCTAAATTGCTGAGCCTGGCTTTCAACTTGTGATCTCCTGCCTGGGTCTCTCAACTCACTGGGATACAGGCTTGTGCCATTATGCCCAGCTTAATCTATGGAGACTGAATACTTCAAATGTGGTCTGACCTTCAGCTTTCTCTTGCCTTCTGCAACTAAAAATCTGATAGTGAAAACCATCTTTCCACAAATTTTTTAATTTCTTGAGTCAATTAGTTAATTTTGGCACAGAGAGGCAGCTTACTCTGAATCTATTTAGCTATTCATTTAACAAATATTTATTGTACAGGTACTGTTTTAAGTACTGAGGATAGAATAACGAACAAAACACAAAATAATAATAAATACTTTAAGAATATAAAGAACTTTAAAATATGCATAGGAATTTATGTAACCCTCTTAACCATTCTATAAATAAGTACTATTATCCACCTTTTAGTAATGAAGAAGCTGAGATTTAAAGAGGTTAAGTAATATATCTAAGGGCACATAGCTACTAAAAAGCAGAACTGGAGGGCTTTGAACCCAGTTAGTCTGGCTCTAGTATGTGTACTTTTTTTCCCCTTGTGGTACTCGGGATAGAACCCAAGGGGGTTCTACTACTGAGCAATATTCTCGGCCCTTTTTAGTTTTTATTTTGGGACAAGGTTTCAATAAATTGCCAAGGCTGGCCTTGAATTTGTGGTCCTCCTGTCTTAGCCTCCTACATAACTGAGTCTATAGGCACCCATGCCAAACTGCAGTTGTCTTCTTCTTCTCCTTTTCTTTCTTTTCTTCTTCTTTTTTTTTTTTTTTTTTTTTTTTTGGTATGGGGCCTACCTATGCTGCCCACTCTGAACTTTAACTTTGGGACTCAAGTGATCCTCCTGCCTCAGCCTCCCAAGTAGCTAGGATTTTAGGTATGTGTCATCATTCCCACTTCTATAATATGCCCACTTCTAGATATTTTTAATCCCTATTGCTTTATCTAATGAAGGGAAGAAATGGAAGTCAAAGGATAGGCAGGATTGATCTTTAGCTACTTTTACAATGGGCAAATCCCTCAGTCATTCTATTTTCCTCATCTGTAAAACTAGTTGTTTTCACTAGATGAAGAATAAAGTCTCTGGCTAGGGTTGTGGCTTAGTGGTAGAATGCTCACCTGGCACACATGAGGCTTTGGGTTCGATCCTCAGCACCACATAAAAATAAGATAAAAGTATTAAAAAAAAATAAAATCTCTTGCATCTTGAGAGTTCATTATTCTAGAGAACAAAGGTTGGTATAGCTAAATGGAAGTAATTAAATATGAAAATGAGTACTATACAAAAAAGGACAGTGGTAAATATTTTTGCAGTGGATCCACAGGTGGTATATATGCAAATTAATCGAAAAAACACTATCAATAGTCTTTTTTGGGGGGGGGGGTTACCAGAGGTGCTTAACCACTAAGCCACATTCCCAGCCCCTTTTTCTATTCTCTTTATAGACGGTCTCGTTGAGTTGCTTAGGGTCTCACTGAGTTGATGAGGCTGGCCTAGAAATTGCAACCTTCCTGCCTCAGCCTTCTGAGAGTCACTGGGATTACAGGCCTGCACCACCACTGTCAACAGTCTTTATGTACATAATGGCATTCAGATTCTTTGGTCTGTTTGGATGAGCCTGTTCTTAAAAAAAGGAAAAGACGTCTGGGGATATAGCTCAGTTGGTAGAGTGCTTACCTAGTATGCACAAAGCCCTAGGTTCAATCCCTAGCACCACCAAAAGAAGGAAAAGAAAAATAAGGAAGACAAAACCATAATCTCAGAGACTCAGAAGGCTGAGGCAGGAAGATAAGAACTTTGAGGCCAGCCTGGGCAACTAAACCAGACCTTGTCTTAAAATAAAAAATTTTCTAAAATGGGGCTGGGTATGTAGCTCAGTGGCAGAGTTCTTGTCTAACATTGGCAAGTCCCTGAGATTAAACTCAGAACCACACAAGAGGAAGAAAAAGGAGAAGATGAAGATCTAAGAATTTACCTCAGGGGTTGCCCAGTTATTGAGATCTGGTTTCCCCTTCTCATTGATGATTGTGTGAAATACACAACGATTGGGTGTTTTTAAAAAACTAAGCCTGCAAAGTTCCTTTGACAACAGAAATGGTTTGCTAATAGATATACTGGAAACAGATGGTACTAGAAAAGCAGAGATGACACAGCAACAATTTGAAAGATACTGTACTAAAAATGAAAAAGGATAAAGGACATTTAATCTTAGAAAGTACAAGGATATGACAGGATTTTAGAATTAAGGTTAACTGTCTATGTTGCTTTTTTTTTTTTTTTTTTTTTTTTTTTTGTACTGGGGCTTTAACCCAGGGATGCTTAACCACATTCCCAACCCTTTTTATTTTTTATTTTGAGACAAGTTCTTGCTAAACTTCTTAAGACCTTGCTAAATTGCTGAGGCTGACCTGGAACTTTCAATCCTCCTGCCTCAGCCTCCCAAGTCACGGGGGTTACAGGTGTGTGCTACAATGCCCAACTTGTTGTTTTTGATTAAAAAAAATCTTAGTTATGATTTTTTTGTTTAGCTGGGTATGATGGGACACACCAGTCACTAAGGAGGCTGAGGTAGGATTATAAATTCAAGGCCAGCCTCAGCACCTTAGGTGAGACCCTGTCTCAAAATAAAAAATTTTTTAAAAAGTGGGTATGTAGCTCAGAGGTAAAGCATCCCTGAGTTCAAGCCCCAGTAGCATCCCCCCCAAAAAATTCTGAAAGTGAAATTGATAGGAAGATAAAAAAAAAAAAGAAAGGAGGGAAAAGAAACACAGAAAAAAAAACAAATGGTCATTATGCCTTTCTTTTTTTTTTTTTTTTTTTCTCAAGGTGGGGTAACTGGAGATTTAATGCAGAGAGGCTTAACCAATGAGCCACATCTCCAGTCCTTTTTATTTTTTATTTTGAGTCAGAATCCTGCTAAGTTGCTTAGGGCCTTGCTAAATTGCTGAAGCTGGCTTTGAACTCCCAATCCTCCTGCCTCAGCCTCTGGATCCATGGAATTTTAGGTGAGTGCTATGCCAATATTCTTTCGGAAATTTCACTTTGCCAGGCATGGTGGTATACACCTTTGTAATCTCCGGGGTCTGGGAGGCTGAGGCAGGAGTATCCCAAGTTCAAAATCAGCCTCAGCAATTTAGTGAGACCTTAAGCAACTTAGTGAGACCCTGTCTCAAAATAAAAAAATAAAAAGGGCTAGGGATGTGGCTCAGTGGTTAAGCACCATTGGATTCAATCCCTGGTCCCCCCGCACCACCACCAAAAGAAAGAAAACAAAGAAAGAAACTTCATTTCTTCAATTTATATCAAGATTTTGGTTAATGAGGAATCTCAAATAACAAAAAAAATCCCAAATGAAATAACAAGCAACCATTAAGATTTATTAGGACTGGGGATGTAACTCCATGGTTGAGCATGTGTATGTGTGAAGCCCTGATTCAAACCCCAGCACCAAAAAAAAAAAAAAGAAAAAATAATATTGAATGCTTACCCTAGTGCTAGGCTCTGGGTTAAGTACTTTACATTGATTGTTTCATTTAATCCTTACCACATGCTAATGGGGTAGATATTATTTACTACTACTCTCACTTTGAAGATATGAAAAGTGAGACTTAGAGAGGTTAAATCCCATTAAACATCCTATCACTACAGGGATTCCAGCTGAAGACATTCCAGCTTCAGAGCTGTCTCATTCTTTTTTTTTTATTTATGTAATTTTCAGTTGTAGATGGACACAATACCTTCATTTTATTTATTTATGTGGTACTGAGGATCAAACCCAGGGCTCCACACGTGCGAGGCAAGCACTCTGCCACTGAGCCACAGCCTCAACCCAAGAGAGCTGTCTCATTCTTAAAGCACTGTACAATATACATGATGGGTTAAAACAAATGAAGAAGAAACAAATAATTTCCTGCAAATTATTGTTCTAATCTGGTGCAAAAAAACAAGCAAACAAAACAAACAAACAAACAATAACGAAAAACCATGCTCTGTACGTAAAATACTCTTCTCAAATTTCATAGTAATCTTATGGGGCAGGTATTGTCTCCTTTTTATAAAGACACCAAATACTTGGCCACACATTCAGTAAGGTATGGTACATGCAGGACTTGGACCCAGATCAGTTGGTCAACAGTGCCCCAGTGTTCTTCCCAAGCTCCTCAGGAGGTTTCCATGAATATCCCAGACAGACATATGTTGCTCTCAGTTCCTGTCTGTGGAGGACAATTTCTTTCTAGGGCAGTCACCCAAAGCACCCACCTCTATGGCCTCCTTCTCTGGCTGACTCCCATTGTTCCTCCCCAGCTCTCTCCTTGGAGCTTTCCCTGCTGCTCTCTTCCAAAAACCCTAGGCTTACTTGATCCAGTATGCTCATGCTGCCCTGCTGTCCTCTGTTTCCTTTATTTTTTTGGTGGGTGGGGGTGGAGGGTGGTGTCTGGGAATTGAACCTAGAGGTGCTTAGCCACTGAGCAACATCCCAGGCCTTTTTATTTTTTTTATTTTGAAACAGGTTCTAAGTTGCTTAGGCCCTCACTAAGTTGCTGAGGCTGGCCTTGAGCATGCACCACCACACCCAGCCTCTGTTTCCTACTAATCTTCCCTTCCTTCTCTGTCCAGGGTTCTGCCACATCACATATATCATCCAGAAGGGACTAGGTTTTGTCTCCCCAGTGCCTAGCTAGTGCTTGGCACACAGCATATGCCCAATTAATGTGGGGGGTGTGTGTGTGTGTGTGTGTGTGTGTTGCTGGGGATTGAACACCCAGGATCTCACAGTCTACCACTGAGCTACAGTCCCTCACCTAATATTTGGAGATATAAAGACTGACCTCTGAAGTCCTGCAAAATTACCAACATATACCAAATGCCATAATTTGAAAGTTCCTGCCACTTACAGAACACACACATGGTGTGAATCTATAGTTCTAATACTCGAATGAAATAGACCAAATAGTATTCATTGTCAGGATGAATGTTAAAAATTGGTAAATCTCTCTATATTTTGAACAGATATTTCTTCTTGTTTTTTTTTTTTTTTTTTTTTTTTTTGTACTGAGGATTTAACCCAGGGGCACTTAACCACTGAGCCACATCCCAACCCTTTTTTGTATTTTATTTAGAGACAGGATTTTACTGAGTTGCCTAGGGCCTTGCTAAATTGCTTTGAATTTGCAATCCTCCTGCCTCAGCCCCGCCAACCGCTAGGATTACAGGTGTGTGCCACCATGACTGGTGCTTTTTTTTTTTTGAAAGAGCTAATGAGTATTTTATAATTATAGTTAGCACTGACATGTAAAAGTGGTTTGCATCTTCAGGAATTATCTGATTTAATAAGTATTATAGTTCTATGAAATAGATGTTAGACCATTTTGTCTTTGGGATAATGGACTGAACTTGAGAGTGATTTATTCAAGATCACATTAAAAAAGAAATATCTAGGAATAGACTCCAGCTCTTCCCCTTAGTGCAGTGTTTCTCTACTAATTACCTATGAAGACACAAAAATACTAAAAATGAATGTTGTATACAAAATATGGAGTTATAAGGAAATCCTTCCCTTCATGCCAAATAAGAGAGCACGTATCCTGCTAGGAACTGGGTTTAGAACCATGAAAGAAGTTGTAGAAATCTTCTGCTTCCTTAATCTTTCTGGCATATTCTTCAGATTTTCCCCACTCCCCCCAACCCATAATGTCATTCTTTTTTATGGCTGATTAATATTCCAGTGTGTGTGTGTGTGTGTGTGTACAATATTTTTATCCATTCATCTGTTGAAGGGCACCTAGGTTGGCTCCATAGCTTGGCTATTGTGAATTGAGCTGCTATAAACCTTGCTGTGCCTGCATCACTGTCGCATGCAGATTTTAAATGTTCTGAATATATACCAATGAGTGGATAGCTTGGTCAAATTGTGGTTCCATTCCTAGTTTTTCAAGGAATCTCCATAGTACTTTCCATAGTGATTGCACCAATTTGCAGTCCCACCAACAACGTATGAGGGTATCTTTTCCCTGACATCCTCACCAACATTTATTTTTACTGGTATTCTTGAGAATTGCCATTCTGACTGGAGTGAGATGAAATCTCAATGTAGTTTTTTTTTTCTTTTTGGAACTGGGGATTAAACTCAGGACACTCGGCCACTGAACCACATCCCCAGCCCTATTTTGTATTTTATTTAGAGACAGGGTCTCACTGAGTTGCTTAGGGCCTCGCTAAGTTGCTGAGGCTGGCTTTGAACTTGAGATCCCTAACTCGGCCTCCCAAGTCACTTGGATTACAGGCGTGCGCCACCACGCCCCGCTCAATGTAGTTTTAATTTGCATTTCTCTAATTGTTAGAGTTGTTGAACATTTTTTCATATATTTGTTGATTATTTGTATTTCTTCTTTTGAGAAGTGTGGTTTGTTCCTTTGCCTATTTATTGATTGTGTGTGTGTGTTGTTTTTTGAGCTCTTTGTATATCCTGGATATCAATGCCCTATCTGAGGAGCAGGTGGCAAAGATTTTCTCCCATGCTTTAGGCTCTCTCTTCATGCTCTTGATTGTTTCCTTTGCTGTGCAGAAAAATTTTAATTTGATGCCATCCCACACTTTTTATTTTATTTCTTATACTTTAGGCGTCTTGTTAAGGAAGTCAGTTCCTGAGGTGACATGTTGGAGTGTTTGTTCTACATCTTCTAGTTGGTACATGGTTCCCAGTCTAATTCCAAGGTCTGATCCGCTTTGAGTTGAGTTTTGTGTAGGGTAAGAGATTGGGGTTACATTTCATGCTCCTACATTTGGATTTCCAGTTTTCCCAGCACCATTTGTTAAAAAGGCTATCTTTTGCTGGGCACAGTGGTACATGCCTATAATACCAGTGACTTGGAAGACCAAGGCAGGAGGATCCCAAGTCCAAAGCCAGCCTCAGCAGTTTAGTGAGGCCCTAAACAACTTAGAGAGACCCTGTCTCAAATTAAAAAATAAAACAGGCTGCAGATGTGTCTCAGTGGTTAAGCACCCCTGGGTTCAATCCCTCATACCAAAACAAGCAAGCAAACAAACAAACAAACAAACAAAAAGGCTATCTTTCTCCAATGTGTTTTTGACACCTTTTTCTAGTATCAGATAACTATGTGGGTTTGTCTCTATGTCTTCTACCTTTTTCCATTGGTCTTCATGCCTGTTTTTGTGCCAGTACCATGCTGTTTTTGTTACTAAAGCCATAGTAAACTTTCAGGACCAGTATTGTGATGCCTGCTTCACTTTTCTTGCTAAAGATTGCTTTAGCTATTCTGGTCTCTCATTTTTCCAAATAATGTCATAACTGCTTTTTCTAGTTTTGTGAAGAACGTCATTGAAATTTTGATGGGAATTGCATTGAATCTGTATACACAGTATTCATTTTGACAATATTAATTCTGCCTATTCAAGAACATGGGAGGTCTTTCCATTTCTAAGGTTTTCTTCAATTTCTTTCTTTAGTGTTCAATTTCTTTCTTTAGTGTTCTATAGTTTTCATGGTAGAGATCTTTCACCTCTTGTTGTTAGATTGATTCCCAAGTATCTTTTTTTTTTGAGGCTATTGTGAATGGGATAGTGTACCTAATTTTTTTTTTAGCAGATTGATTATTGGAGTATAGGAAAGCAATTGATTTATGGATGTTGATCTTGTGTCCTGCTATTTTGCAGAATTCATTTATGAGCTCTAGAAGTCTTCTGGTGGAGTTTTTGGGTCTTCTAAATATAGGATCATATCATCAGCAAACAGATAATTTGAGCTCTTCTTTTCCTGTTCCTATCCCTTTAATCTCCTTCTCTTGCCTGATGGTAGCACCTATTTTTAAATGCTTATAATTAAAAATATATTTATGAGTTTATTTTCTCTACTGATTAAAGTTAGTGTTACAAGGCATACCAGCTGAAGGCAAGCATTACCCAAATAGCCTGTAGACACACACTGTCTTCTTTAGCTAATAAAGTGTCTCTATGTCTTTGCATGTTATTGCATATTAGACTCTTGAGGTAGGTTCTAAGTATAAATGATGAGCAGACCCATTTCACAGATGCATTCAGAGGGAACCAGAACTGGTGGCTGTCACAAGATCTATAAGTGGGAGAGAGTGAACTGAATTCTAACTTTCTGACTCATGCCACTACTATTTTCATTACAGCAGACTACCTACAGCTGTTGCTAAGGGTTAGGACTAACTCTCCAGTCAGATTATCTGGGTTCAAATTATTCTCTGCTAAGCTCTAAAAGATTCACAAGAAAATATTGCCAAGATGTTTTAAGTGAAAAAAGTAAGCAATGTAGTACATTGTATTTTACCATTTATGCAAAAAAAAAGGAAAAAGAAAAACTTTAAAAAAGAATGTTTTTGCTTATTGTGTACAAACTGTTGCATATAACTTCTCCATCTATAAAATGTGGACGGTAGGATTACATTAAATTCCATAAATATTAGGACAGTGTTTGCCATACAGAAATGCCATTTTATTTGGAGTCTCAGTCCAAATAATTTCTTGGCTTACTCATATTCTAAAAATATCTTTTAAAAATAATTTCCAGGGCTGGGGATATAGCTCAGTTGGTAGAGTTCTTGCCTTGCAAGCACAAAGGCCCTGGGTTCAATCCCCAGCACTGCAAAAAATAAAAATAAAAAATAAAAAGAATAATTTTCAGGTGGGCGTGGTGTCGCACGCCTGTAATCCCAGAGGCTTGGGAGGCTGAGGCAGGAGGATGGTGAGTTCAAAGCCAGCCTCAGCAAGGGCAAGGCACTAAGCAACTCAGTGAGACCCTGTCTCTAAATAAAATACAAAATAAGGCTGGGGATGTGGCTCAGTGGTGGAGTGCCCCTGAGTTCAATCCCTAGTACCAAAAAAAAAAAAAAAAAAAAAAAAAAAAAGAAAGAAAGAAAAATAATAATAATTTTCAATTGGCACAAGCAAGATGAAAACGTGGCAAACCACAGCAAAACTTAAATTACTTAAAGCTGCTTTAAATTAGGCCCAAAAGCAAAATGATGAGCCAATACTGAAAGACGTTTGGCAAATCACAATTATATATATCAAAGAACCATTACTGTTTACCCTTTTACCATGAAAATAACTAAAATCCTTGTTTTCTTCTTAAAACAGCATGCTGATGCTTACTTAAAATATATTTTAAGTTTGACACTTTAAGTGATACAAGCAAGTTTAAAGAAAATATCAAGCAAAATAATGACTTTAGATTATAACCCCCAAACACATTTGTGAGTCTCAAAAATGTTACTGTTACTATTTAACACTTAAGTTAGTAAAAAGCATACTGTATCCGCTGCAAAATTGTTCGGGTTATAGTAAAGACAGAGGGTCTGGGGACTTAAAATAAAAATCGAGTATTTGCTGCAGTCTTTTAGAGGACAGGCCCTGACGCGAGACACAGGAGTTTGGGGCCTCCTCAGGGCCCTTTCTTCCGCAGTCTTGGGACGGAACTGAGCGACCTCAAGTGGGGGCGTGTCAAGGGGCGGTCTTGCGCTTTGGAGATCTGAGCTGGCGGATCCTGCCGCCCTCGGTGGGACCTGCCAGGTGCACAGGTGCGTGCGCGCCGGACAAGACTGTCTGCGCGGCCCCGGTAGCTGGCGCCGGAGAAGGACCGCGGGGCCCCGCCACGTCCCGCCGCTGAACCAGGGACCCCCATTCCCGTCCCGCTCAAGGCCCCGTGGCCCAACCCTGGCCTTGACCGAGGGCAGCAGTGTGAGCTCTACCCTGCCCACAAACGCACGATAATTGGACCCCGGTGGGTCCAAGATACTGGCTCTTAAGCGTGAGGATCGAGGTCTCCCTTTCCCCTAGGAAAGTCCCGGCCGTAATGGCAACACTGAGAGTGCCCAGTAGCGGTGCGCAGTAGGGTACTTATACAGAAGTCACGGATTCGTGTCATTTTATTGTTCCCTAGGTGATATTTTTTAAAAAAGGATTGTCTACAAGGTATTTATAAAGTGTATACTTTTGTATGTAGTTATAGGGGCTAGGGAAAACTTACCTATATTTTGAGATAAATTTTGGAGTTCATATTTAATATTTTTCCTTTCTCAATCTGTGCATAATAATGAAAAATGGAGTACCTTATCTGTGTTTAAGGAACGCTTTTGGACCGTTTTGTTAATTAAATTTAGAATGTTGGGTTGTTTTCACCATCCAAAGTAGTGAGGTTGAGGTACCAAGAAAAGCTTTGGGCCGCATTTGAATCCGGAGCTGTATTTTGGTTGTTGTTGTTGTATTTTTTTTTTTTTTTTTTTAGTTATAGATGGACACAATGTCTTTATGTATTTATTTCTATGTAGTGCTGAGGATCAAACTCAGTGCCTCATCCGTGCTAGGCCTTTACCACTGAGCCACAACCCCAGCCCAGGAGGTGCAGCTCTTTGTTTTGTTTTTCTTTGTTTTTGCAGTACTGGGGATTGAACCCAGATCCTCACACATGCTAGCATATTAAGGCATGCTCGGCAAGCACTCTGGTAGACAAGCTACATTCCCAGTCCAGGAGCTGTAGTTTTTATAAATTGTGAAAACTGCTGACATTCATCTCTTAAAGAATTTCCACATGCCCCTGTAATCCCAGCTACTAGGGAGGTTGAGGCAGGAGGATCACAATTTCAAGGCCAATCTCAGCAATTTAGCCAGGGCCTAAGCAACTAAGTTAGACACTGTTTCAAAATAAAAAGGTTTGGGGGATGTAGCTCAGTGGTAAATTGCCCCTGGGTTAATACCCAGTTATCCCTTCCCCCCAAAATATTCCAAAATGGCACCAAATATATATTTCAGCTTAAACTATAGTAGGTCCATATTTTCAAACAGAATAATTCAACTGAAAGCCTATATCTGCAGTTATTATAATTTTAGGATTGTATTATAGTACATTTGTGATGTCACATTTCAATGAATTGTATGTATTTCAAAGATCACTTTTCTTAATTGAAATTATCTATACTTTTCTCTTTTACCAATATCTTTTTTTTTTTTTTTTTTTTCTTGCAGTGCTGGGCCTTGTGCTTGTGAGGCAGGCACTCTACCAACTGAGCTATATCCCCAACCCCTACCAATATCTTTTGACTTCTCTTTTCTTTCTTAGATGTTAGTGGTGATTCTGGATCCCATGTCAAACTTTCAAATATTAAACTTTATGTCACTAAATAGCCATTTCTGTACATTTTCAAAAAATTTACATTCCTTTGTCAGGCACAGTGGTGCATCCCTATAATCTCAGCAGCTGGGTGGCCAAGAC
>JAJEJO010004102.1:0-13790 GCA_020662805.1 Glaucomys volans
TGTCCCCTTGATTCACAGCATGCCCATGGAGGCTGACGGCTCAGCACCAGGGCCTGTGCCCCCCATAGTAGGGGAATCCTTGCACCTAGCAGCCAGGCTCACCATGCAGCATGGAGCATGTGCGGGAGGCTGTGTGACTCCAAGTACTCTGGAGAGATGGTGCGGAGTTGTCAGGTGATATGGTGCCAGGGAGAGGGCGCAGGAGGACAGGAGTAGAGGTGGGGAGAAGAGGAAGGTGGCTGTCATTAGACAGGGAGATGTGAGGAGACAGCTGGGATGGGGCCTGGGTCTGGCTGGCTTTCCCAGCTTCCCTTGCACTGTGGTTTTCCCTCATGTGCTCCCCACAACCACTCCCACCCTGCTTGGCTCAGGGAGCCAGAGGACACGGAGAGGCCATGGGAGCACTTCAGGGCTGGCTAGGAAGTGGGTGGATGCTCCTTACCAGACCAGCCTCTTAAGGGCAAGGGGCCTGGTGATGTGGTCGCCTGGGTTCCCTAGGGCTCCTAGCTGTGTGGGTTTCCAGACTTGGCAGGCTGTGGGCTGTGGGCTGTGGGCTGTGGGCAGAGTGAGCTCCTGTCTTCTGAGAGGAAGCAGTCCCCACCGATGGAGGCCTGGGTGGGGAAATTTGGAGACTGGTACCCTGTCAGGTCCAGAAAGAGGGGTCCCAAGAAAGGGTAGAGTCTGAGGCTTAGCCTGTAACAGGGGAGCCCCTTCTCTATTGTGAGCAGAGAAACTGCACAGAAAGCAAGGAGGAGGAGCCTGGGAGAGGCAGGTTGGAGGCGGGTCTCAGCTGGAGGCCAGCCTTGCCTCTGAAGAGTTCCTGAGCACCAAGTCTAGGAGGATGGAAGAGCAGACATTGCATTCTCAGGTCCAGCTGTGTGACATGGTGGTAATGTCTTTTGTCCCCTGAGTTCAGCAATGAGCAATCTCTGACTTACTGAAAAAAAATCATAAAATCAAAGGTTAAGTGCTTTGCAAGATAATTTAATCCTGCTCACCTACATGGAGCAAAGTGCTACCAAGGCTAGTTGGAGGATCACCCTGTACCTCCCTCAAGGTCACATGTTATTGTGATAACTTGTTGAATCCTGCAGCTTCTCCACTATACCATCCATTCTGGGAGGGCAGCGATGGGGTCTTATTCTCTGGTTTTCCCAGTTTAGCACAATGCCTGACACAAAGTAGACCCTCATTCAAGGAAGCAGGAATATGGAAGGAAGGAAGGAGTGTGCTCATGTTCACACTCCTGGGGATAAGCTCACAGCTTCCTGCAAGAATAATATATGAAGATCCAAACCTCACTAATGTGGAATTTGCAGTACAGACAGTGTAACCTTGATCCATATGAGTGCAAGTTACTTCTATTTTTAGGGTCTTTCTTATACATAAGGGAGAGGGAAAATAAGAAAAAAAATATACCTTACATTTGTGTAACACTTCAGACTTTTCTAAATGCTTGTGAGTGAATGCTCTATTTTGACATTTATAATAACCTTAAGAGGTAGGAAAGGGAGAAGGTTCTCTACTCTGTCAGCTACCTTCCCAGCTGCTGGAACAACCATGGAGGAGGCTCCAAATTCTGCAGGAAGACATAATCATGATGGAGCCAGTGTAAAAAGCCATAGAGATCTGACCCACCTGAAGAAATGTAGCTGGCTGGGGAGATCTCCGTATTTTCATATCCCTTCCTGGTAGCACAGAATGAGAAAAAACAGCCTTAAAAATGTGACCAAGAATGGAACCAAATTGAGAACTCAGAAATCAACCCTTACATTTGTGCTCACCTGATTTCTGGCAAGCGTGCCAGGACAATAAAATGGAGGGAAAGTATTTTTTTTTTAAAAATGGTCCTGGGCCAACAGGATTTCCACATGCAAAAGAATAAATTTAGACTCCTGCCTTGTACCATATATAAAATTTGCCTCAAAAAATTTTTTTTGGTGGTACTTGGGGATTGAACCCAGAGTCTTGCACATGCTAAGCAAGTGCTCTACCACTGAATTATATTCCCAGACCATTTTTTAAAATTTTATTTTGAGACCAGATCTTGCTAAATTGCTGAGGTTGGTCTCCAACTTTGATCCTCCTCCCTCAACCTCCTGAGTAGCTGGGATTACAGGCATGTGCCTCTTCACCCAGCTCAAAATAGATCTTACTTAGCATCAAAGCTAAAACCATAAAACTCTTAGAAGAAAACATAAGCCAGGTGTGGTAGCAGGGGCCATCTCTCAAAATAATAAATAAATAAATAAATAAATAAAGAAAGAAAGAAAGAAAGAAAGAAAGATCAGGGATGTAGCTCAGTGGTAGAGTGCCCCTGGGTTCAATCTCCAATACTGCAAACAAATATAAATCTTTGTGATCTTGGATTAGTCAATGATTTCTTAGATATCACACCAAAAGCACAAGTGATAAAACAAAAAAATAAGAGGACTTCATAAAAATTTATAACTTTTATACTTCAAAGGACATTATCAAGAAAATGAAAAGACAATTCATGGAATGGGAGAAAATATTTACAAATCGTGTACATGGTAAGGAACTTCTGTCCAGGATGTATAAAAGACACAACTCAACAATAAGAAGACAACTCATTTTAAAAAATGGGCAATAGATTTGGCATACTCCAAAGAAATACACAAATGGTCAAAAGTACATAAAAAGTCGCTCAGCTTTGGACTGGGGCTGTAGCTCAGTGGTGGAGCGCCTGTCCAGCACATGTGAGGCCCTGGGTTCGATCCTCTGCACCTCATAAAAATAAATAAATAAAGGTATGGTGTCCATCTACGATTTAAAAAAAAAAAGATACTCAACTTTATTAGTCACTAGAGAAATGCAAATCAAACCACAACGAGATACCACCTCATGCCCGCTAAGACATCAAAAATAATAAAAATGGCCGGGAATGGTGGCACACACCTGTAATCCCAGCACTTGGGAGGCTGAGTCAGGAGGATCGAGAGTTCAAAGCCAGCCTCAGCAACTTAGCGAGGCCCTAAGCAACTCAGTGAGACCCTGTCTCTAAATAAAATACAAAATAGGGCTGGGGATGTGGCTCAGTGGCCGAGTGTCCCTGAGTTCAATCCCGGGTTCCAAAAAAAAAAATAAAAATTCTGGCAAGGATATGGAGAAACTGGAATCCTTACATATTGCTGAAGAGATTATAAATGGCACACTTTGAAAAACACACGGGCAGTTCCTTAAAATGTCCAACATAGAATTACCATGTGACCCTACAGTTCCACTCCCCAGATATATATGTGTACCAGGAGAAATCAGAACATGTCCATGCAAAAACCTGAACAGCAATGCTCATTATAGCATAACATTATTCATAACAGCCCCAAACTGGAAACAACCCTAGTGTCTATCAATAGATAAACAAAATGTGGTATATTCATGCAGTGGAATAATTTATTCATCTGTGAAAACGAATGAAGTACTCATACATCTACAACATGGGTGGGCCTGGAGAACATACTCAGCCAGGCGTGGTGGCGCATGCCTGGAATCCCAGGACTCTCAGGCTGAGGCAGCAGGATTACAAGTTCAAAGTCAGCTTCAGCCAGTTAGTGAGTACCTAAGCAACCTCGGAAGACCTTGATTCATAATAAAAAACAAAAAGAGTTGGGGATGTGGCTCAGTGGTGAAGTGCCCCTGAGTTCAATCCCTGGTACCAAAACAAGCAAATGAAACAAAACAAACAAAAAATCATTATGCTAAATGGAAAAAACTGTCACAAAAAGCTGCATATTGTATGAACCCATTTATATGAAATGCCCAGAATAAGCTAATCCTTAGAGTTGATCACTGGTTGCCAGGGGCTGGTGGGTGGGTGGGCAATAGGGAGTGGCTGCCAATGGGATAGGGTTGGCGGAGAAACTGTTCTGAAATTAGTGATAGTTGCACAACTCAATGAATACACTCAAAACCCACTCAATTATATATACTTTAAGAAGGAGGATTTTATTGTATGTGAATTATATCTTGATAAAGCTAAAATTATCCAGACTGGCACAAGGCCCTAAGTTTGATTCCTGAAAAAAAAAGACACACACACAATCAAGAGCCACTTATATAACTCATATTTTCCAATAGCCACATTAGAAAAAAAGGAAAGAGAAACAGGTAACATTCATTTTAATATTTATCCCTACAAATCAAATAAAAAATAGTATCAGTTCAAAATGCAATCAATGTCATTTTTTTTTTTTTTTTTTTCATGCTGAGGATCAAACCCCTGGCCTCAGGCATGCTAAGGAAGTGCTTGCTCTACCACTGAGCTAAATCCTAGCCTTCAATACCAAAATTATTGAGAGGCTTTACCTTTTTGGTGTGTTATATCTTAAAAATCTGATGCATTTTTTACACGTCTCAATTCACGTGCTAAATTTCCTTCCTCCTTCCTTCTTTTTTCCCTCTCTGTTCTGAGGATTGAACCCAGGGATACTCTACCACCATTGAGCTATGCCCTCTGCCCTTTTTTCATTTTTATTTTGAAACGGGGTATTGCTAAATTGCCCAGGCTAGTCTTGAACTTGTGATCCTCCTATCTCAGCCTCCTGAGTCTCTGGGATTACAGGCATGCGACACCACATCCAGTCCCAATGCTACTTTTTCAATGTAGTCCAGTCCCCCCAAGGTGATAAATTAGGTTTCATGGAAAAAAATTTTACGCCACTTCCGTTTTAAAACTTAAATGTTAAAATTAAGTAAAATTAAAATTCAGTTCTTTACTAGCTGTGGCCTCATGTCCCACGGTTAGTAGCACGTGCACTAGCTGGGCAGTGAGCCGGAGAACCCTGTGTGGCAGATGACAGCCTGAAACAGAGACAGCTTCTCAACTCTCCTCCAGTCCCAGGGCCTTCCGGACTCTGGGTCTGCATCGTGATGGCGATGACCATGACGAAGGCCCTTAAGTACTCTAAGCCTCACGTGGCCTCGTCCCGCCACCGGGGACTAGGCGCCCTTGGAGGTGGTTAGGAGGGTCTGCCAACGATGGACCCGAGATCACACGTTAGCCGAGCCGGTCTGACAGCCCAGCTACAGCGCCCTGTGCTGCAGAGCTCAGGAGAGCAGCCCGGCCCATAGCACCGGCTCCACCTAATCACGAGTTTGGCCGCTTTAATTAATTCAATAAGTCTTTCTGGGCCCGGTTCTCGGCCAGGCCCTTCTGCCCTGGGGATTCGGCAGCGAGCTGACCCGAGCCCAGCTGCCTGCGGCGACGCTCTGCGTGTCCGTGGGCGGCCAGAACAAACACCCTCGAACCAGGAGAATGCAGAGGAGTTGGGAGCAAGGGAGGCGGGTGCACAGCTGGACTGCTCTGCGAGGGACCGGACCCGGGGCAGAAGGACCCGGGGGAGGAGCCCGCAGGCACCTGGGGGTGGGGGTGGGGTGCCTGCGCCTGCCGAGGCGCCCGCTGGAGCCTCCGGGGCCAGTGCGCCTGCGCAGAGAAGCTGCAGCCGCGACTTTAATCTTGGCGGTAGGCGCCACACCTTGTCCTGGGAACCCAGCGGGACTGTTGGGGTGTTGGAGACAGGCTTTCAATTTTAAAAATGCCTTTTTATGTGTGTATGTGTGCATATCCGTATCTATCTATATCTATATATCAATATCTTAATGTGTACGTTAGAAAGCGTGAAAGAAAGTGAATACCTATAAACAGTAAGCCCAGCATTATTACCCTGGGTCCTGCTGCGGACTTCCCTTTCCCATCCGCCACCTCCCGTGCACCACGTCGACTACACTGAATGCTGTATTATTACTTCTCTTTTAAAGATAGTTTCACTGGGAGATATATATGTATATATACACGTATATATACATATATGTATTTTTATTACATATTTATATATTTATATATATACACACACATACATATACATACACACACACTTATACACACACACACACACATATACCACAATAGAATATTACTCAGCCATAAAGAAAAATAAAATTATGGCAGTTGCATGTAAATGGATGGAGTTGGAAAATATCATGCTAAGTGAAATAAGCCAAGCCCAAAAAACCAAAGGCTGAATATTTTCTCTAGTAAGTGGATGATTATACATAAGGGAAGGGGGACGTGGGTGGTGGTGGTAAGAGAAGAATGAAGGAACTTTGGATTGTGCAGAGGAAATGGGGGGGAAGATAGTAGAATGAGACAAACATCATGACCCTATGTACACATGTGATTACATTCTACATCCTTTACAACCAGAGAAATGAAAAACTGTGCTCCAACTGTGTACAATGAATCAAAATGCATTCTGCTAGCATGTATAACTAAATGGAACAAACAATAAGAAATAAAAATAAAGATAGTTTCAGTACTTTGTGTCTCTGAACATCACCCATTGTGATTTTGCTTGAGACTTTATAACAATGATATCACCTAGGCATGAACCCAAGAGAAATGAAAACACGGGTCAACAAAAAGACTTGCACACAAAGCAGCATCAAAACAGCTGGATAGTGGAAACAACCCAAATGTCTATCAGTTGGGGAATGGATAAAGAAAATGTGGTATATCCACACAATGGAATACTATTTGGTAATAAAAAGTAACAAAATTCAGATACGTTCTACAGCATGTTAGGGCTCAGATAAACCATACCCCAAAGATTGCTGTTTTTTACCTGCTGAGAACGTTAGAAGCTGCCCCAGAATTGAGGTCCCTCTAACCTTGTCTTGTTCCCTAGCTCTAAGTGCAGGAAGGACTGGAAATGGGAATACAAAGACCTTGCTTTCTCATGGTGAATTCTTATTATCTCATTAAAGAAGACTAAGGAAGATAAGTACACCTGGAGGGACTTTGTCACTGTCTTTTGGGCTTATTTGGACTTTGTCACTGACTTTTGGGCTTATTTACAAGCTAATGTTTGTGGCTGGAATGTGCGTCAGTGGTAGGGCACTTGCCTAGCATGTGCAAGGCTGTACATTTGATCCCCAGAAGCACCCCACCCCACAAAAGCCAAGATAATGTCTGCCCCCCAGGTCCATTCTTTTTCCCTTAAAAACTGCCCCTCAAAATGATCTACGTTCCCCATTCTCTCCCTCCCTTTTGGACAAAGGCTGTGGAGAGTGGCGACTTGGATCATGATCTCTGACTGCCTAGTGGCTGCATTTGCACTGGGAACTTGCAGTGCAAAGATGCAGGTCAAGATGGCCCAGCTGCTGTGGTGATGTCCAGCCTAGGAAACTCTGTGCGACACCAAGGAGTTAACATCAGTCTGGACCTTGAGCTCAGGCACCAGCTCCCAGGGATAGAAAATTCTGAGCATAACAAGATAACCCCAGTGCTTCGCCCTTTAGTCTGTTTGCTTTGCAGAAACTTTCCCACAAATGAATCTGTGTGATAACCATGCTGAGCTAGCTCTGGGTCACTGCTCCTTCATCAGAGGACAGTGTCCCACCTGGTCCCAGCTTTCTCTCTATATATGTGTTTGGCTTTTCTCAATCCCTCAGGGCCCCTCATCCATGCTGTGGCAGAGAGGTCACAGCAAAAGGCTGTGTTGGGCTAGTGGGTAATTAATCCTTTGGGGTTTCTCTGTGAATTTAAGCTGTTGTCAATTCTGGTCCAACTTTCCTTTTGCCCCTACACATGGATGAACCTCAAAAACATGTTACTGAGTAAAGAAGCCAGACACAGCCGGGCGTGGTGGTGCACACCTGCAATCCAAGCGACTTGGGAGGCTGAGTCAGGAGGATCGAGAGTTCAAAGCCAGCCTCAGCAACTTAGCGAGGCCCTAAGCAACTCAGTGAGACCCTGTCTCTAAATAAAATACAAAAAAATAGGGCTGGGGATGTGGCTCAGTGGCCGAGTGTCCCTGGGTTCAATCCCTGGTTCCAAAAAAAAAAAAGAAGCCAGACACGAAAGTCTATGTGTCACTTGATTCCATTTATATGAAATGTCCAGAAAAGTGAAATCTAAAGATACAGAAAGATTCAGTGGTTGCCTGGGGCTGGGGTGGGAATCGGAAGTGACTGACATGCAGGGGGGAAGGGGATTGACAGAAATGACTAAAATTAGATTGTGGTAGTAGTAGTTGCTCGACTCTTTAAATAATCTAATAATGGAATTGCACACTTAAAATGGGTGAATTTTATGTAAATTATCCTTAAGTAAAGCTTTTTAAAAAAGTATATTAGAGTTCTCTGAGGCTTTTTTCTCTCTCACAATTTTTTCTGAGACTTTATTGTGCTGTGACACAGAGATGGAGTTCACTTGTTATCACAACTCTGGGGTTGTCTATCATGTGATCATGCCCTGAATTATTTGTCCCATGTCCTCGTCACAGGATGTTTGAGTTACTTCTTGTTTTTCACTATTACAAGACAATTTGCTGAGACTCTTTTGTGCACATCTCCATGGTATACACAACATAATTTTATGTCTGTCGACTGTAATAGTAAGATATCAAGGTTGCATGTGGTCTGTCTTACTCATTTCATTGATTTCCTCCGGTCCTCTTCCCCTCCCCTTCTTAGCCTGTAAAGTCTGCCATTCCGCCCTCTTCTTCTATGAGTTGGTTTTTTTTTTTTTTTTTTTTTTTTTTTTTGCTGTCAAAAATGGTTGAGAACAAGAAGCATTGTCTTCCTGCACCTGGTGTCTTTACTTAACATCATGGTCTGGAGTTTATCCACCTCATCACAAGTGACAGGATTTCATTCCCTTTGTGGCTAATAGTCCATCGTGCGTATACACCACCTTTCCTTCATTCATTTGTCTGTTGGTGGGCACCTTGGTTGATTCCATATTTTGGCATTGTTAATAGAGCTATAGTAAGCACGGGAATGCAGGAATCTCTTTAATATGACAGTTTCATTTCTTTTGGATACATACCCCATAGTGGATGGTTGGATCACATGGTCATTCCATTTCAGTTTTTTGAGGACCCTCCATACTGTTTTCCATAAGACTATGTCAATTTACGTTCCTACCAAGAGTGAATAAGTGTTCCCTTTTCTCTGCATCCTCCCCAGCCTTTGCTATTCTTTATTTACTTTTGGCAGTAGCTATGCTAACTGGGGGGAGATGGTGTCTCTTTGTGATTTTGATTTGCATTTCCCTGATGATTAGTGCCATCAAACCTTTTTCTTTTCCATATACTCATTGGCCATTTATAGGTCTCTTTTGAGAAATGTCTGTTCAGATCACTTACCCCCACCCCCTTTCTTTTTGCAGTTCTGGGGATTGAACCCAGGTCCCGGAGCATGCCAGGCAAGTGCTCTACCACTGGGCTATTCCCTTGGCCCCTTGCCACTTTTACTCAGACTATTTGTATGCTGTTGAGTTTGAGTTCCTTGTGTACTTTAGGTATTAATCCCCTGTCAGATGAATAGTTTGCAAATATTTTCTCCCATTCTTCAGGTCTCTTCACTGTGCTGATTGTTTCCTCTGCGGTGCAAAAGCTTCTTAGTTTGATAAAATCCCATTTGTCTATTTTTACTTCTGTTACCTGTGCTTTTGGGTTCTACCAAAAAACAAGCAAAAAAACAAAAACCCACACCAATGTCTTAAAGCACCTCCCCTATGTTTTCTTCTGCCACTTTTATAGTTTTGGTCTTACATTTAGGTCTTTGATCCATTTGGGTTGATTTTTGTGTATGAGAGAAAGGAGTCGCGTCTCATCCTCCTGCGATGTGTATGCCTGTGTGCCTCTCTGCCACCTACTGAAAAGATCGTCCCTTCTCCAATTTGTGTTCTTGTTTTCTGTGTTGAAAATCAGTTAGTGGATTAATTTCTGGGTTCACTTTTGGTTTGTTTCATTTTTTTATTAAATATTGATATAATCAGTGACTGGGGTTGTGGCTCAATCACTGTTTCACTATTACAAGACAATTTGCTGAGACTATTTTGTGCACATCTCTGTAGTGTAACAACATAATTTTATGTCTGTCGACTGTCATAGTGAACTATCAAGGTTGTGTATGATCTGTCTTATTCATTTCATTGATTTCATCCGGCCTCTTCCCCTCCCCTTCTCAGCCTCTACAGACTGCCATTCTGCTCTCTTCTTCTAGCACATGTGAGCCACTGGGTTCGATCCACAGTACCACATAAAGGTAAATAAATAAAATATAAAGGTATTGTGTCCATCTACAATTAAAAAATTTTTAATAAAAAACTTGATAAAATAATTTTTATTATATTTAAAAGGAATTATTCTCCCATCAGATTTGAAATTAAAGCAAAACCAAAAAATTTGTCCTTCACCACAATTTGAGAAGTACTGCTCTAGGGAATATACTGGAAATAACATTGCTGGGTCACGGTGTGCAGATGTTCAAAGGCATGTCAAAGTTGAAGGATATCCAAATGTCATTTTGCTGTCTAAAATATTTGTACTGATTAGGGGCTACAGTGCAGGGGTAGGAATGTGTGCTTAGCTTATGCAAGGCTCCGGGATCCATCCCTAGTACCAAAACGTAAATAAATAAGTAAATTTTAAAAAATTGAATAGTTAAGCCGGGCGTGGTGGCGCACACCTGTAATCCAAGCGACTCGGGAGGCTGAGTCAGGAGGATCTCGAGTTCAAAACCAGCCTCAGCAACTTAGCGAGGCCCTAAGCAACTCAGTGAGACCCTGTCTCTAAATAAAATACAAAATAGGGCTGGGGATGTGGCTCAGTGGCCGAGTGTCCCTGAGTTCAATCCCCAGTTCCAAAAAAAAAATAGAATAGTTGTACTGATCTGTACTCCTGCCAGCTCCTACAAGAGTTCCCACCTGGGGCTACGTCTTCACCAACACTTACTATCATCCTATTTTACAACTCTTGTCAATTTGGGGGTACGACATATTCATTACCTGGCTGCTAATGAAGTTAAACATATTTTCATACGTTTATGGGACGTTTGCGCTTCCACTTCTGTGATTCCCGTTTGTTTCTATTGCCCATTTTTTCTTCTTATTGATCATTAATGAGAGTTCTTTATATATTCTGGATACATTTCAGTCAGCTTTTCCGCTGCTGCGACCAAAAGACCTGACAAGAACAATTAAAGGAGGAAAAGTTTATTTGGGGGCTCATGGTTTCAGAAGTTTCAGTTCATAGATGGCTGACTGCATTCCTTAGGGCCCTGGCTCAGGCAGAACATGGCACCAGGAAGGAAAGAGGGGAGAGGAGGTGGGAGAGAGAGAGAGGGAGATTGACTCTGCTCCATGAGAACAAAAAATATACCCCAAATGCACTCCTCCAGGCACCCACCTCTTTCGGCCACCCCAGCTGCCTATGGCCACCACCCAGTTCACTGCTCTCCAGGGATTAATGCACTGATTAGGTAAAGGCTCTTGTAACCCAACCATTTCACCTAAACCTTCTTGCATTGTTTCACACATGCGCTTTTGGGGGACACATCATATCTAAACCTTTGTCATTTAACTATGTTGAAGTTCTCTCCCTTGGGATTTTTTTTATAAACAGAATTTTTTTTAATGGCACTGGGGATTGAACCCAGGGTGTCCTGCATACTAGGCTCTACCACTGAGCTCTATCCCCACACCCCACTTTTTAAATTACTTCCTATTTTTTAAAAATTTTTTTGATTTTAGTTATAGATGGACACAATACCTTTATTTTATTTATTTATGTGGTGCTGAGACTCGAACCCAGTGCCTTACACCATGTGAGGCAAAACACCAGCCCCTAGATTACTTCTTATTTTGAGATAGGGTCTCACTAAGTTGCCCAGGCTGCCCTTGAATTTGCAATCCTGCTGCCTCAGCTGTCCAGGTAGCTGAGATTATAGTACATACCACTATACCAAGCCCAGTAAATCTTATTTATTTATTTTTTTTTGGTGGGGGGAGTACTGGGGATTGATCCCAGGGGCACTTCACCACTGAGTCACATCCCCAGCCCTATTTTGTATTTTATTTAGAGACAGGGTCTCACTGAGTTGCTTAGGGCCTCGCTAAGTTGCTGAGGCTGGCTTTGAACTCGGGATCCTCCTGTCTCAGCCTCCCAAGTGCTGGGATTACAGGCGTGAGCCACTGCGCCCGGCAAATCTTATTTTTAATACAATTGAATTGTTTTCTTTCTTCCTTTTTCTTTTGGTAGCTGACTTCTCTTCACTTGTGCTGTTTTCCTGGTCAAACTTTTATATGGCCCCTATTGAACCAACGAGCCCTTTCAGATCTGCTCCCTCTTGCCTCCGGCTTCATCTCAGTCCACTGTATACTCAGTGGTATATTCCAGAGCTGAAACTTTCACCTCTGAGTCTTTCTCTGCTGCAAGGACTCCCTTTGTCTGCTTGCAGAGCCCCAAGTCTCTCCTTGTACCCCAACCTGGCATGTCCTCTGCTTCTCAATGCCGATGGGCATGTGCGCACAGGGTGTGTGGCCTCAGGCTGGCCTCCGCTGGGCAGCAGCTCTTCTGGATCCACGCAGTGGGCCCCACGCCTGACTAAACTTCAGCGAGGTTTTAGATGATGAAAATGGGAAATAATTACTTTGAATAAATAGAATTTATTTAAAACATGGGATTCCTTGATAATGGGATGCTTGAAAAAGGTTGGAAACCACCGCACCCCTGCCAGCGATGTCCAGGAAGTCCTTGACATCATCCTGTCCGCCTCTGAACACTCCAAGGACAGCAGTTCCCAGCCTGGTGGGCTGAGCCACTGGAGTGGTTTAAACTGCTTTCCTAGGTCACACGTGCTCCGGCCTCAGCATCTGCGTTCGTGGTTCTTCTACTCTCGAGAGAAACGCTCGGGAGTCTTTTCTCAGATGTGACCACCTACCCTCCCCTGAGAGGTGACAGCCAATCCTGCACGTGGAGCCTTTTCGCCAGGGAAGCAGGCTGCCGCTAGGGCTTCCTGGGGAGGCTCTCTGAATCCTAACACCCTCTGAAACTGTGCCACTGATCTTTGAGGAGAACCACAGGGCTGGTCTTCCAAATGTGGAGGGGGTGAGACAGGTGAGCCTGTGGCTGTAGCCAGTGAGGACGGTGGTGCTTCTGGTAGCCTCATTGCCTGTGGCTCACTTTGAACCTGGGAGTTGATAAAAACCCTCTGCTTGTTTCCATGTGAAAAATTACCAGTTTGGATCGGGGGTGTAGCTCAGTGCTTGCTTAGCATGTGCAAGGCCCTGGGTTTGAAGCACAGTACTGCAAAAAATAGTGTGTTCAGCTCCATCTGATTTCACCCTCTACGAGCAGAATATCTGTTGAGATCAGTCTTATTGCTTTGATTCACTCTGCAAACCTATCTTTTCATTTAATTAATTAATTAATTAATTTGTTGGTACTGGGATTGAACTGAGGGGTGCTTAACCACTGAGTCACATCCCCAGCCCTTTTTATTTATTATTTTGAGACAGGGTCTCACTAAGTTACTGAGGCTGGCTTTGAACTCTTGGTTCTCCTGCCTCAGCCTCCCAATCTGCTGGGATTACAGACTCCCTTATTTATAATGCGTGCAGTGCTGAGGATGGAACCCAGGGCCTCATGCATGCTGAGCAAGGGCTCCACCACTGAGCCACACCCCCAGCCCTAGCAATCCTGTCTTTCCAGACCCTTTCCTTCATATCTCATTTGAGTTCTTCCCTCCAGCTTTTAGGTCAAGCACAAACTTAATAAGTAAAAGGTTGTTTTTAAAAATTGTCCACATGCCTGAGAAAGGGGGAGGAGAGGTCCTCTTTAGTGAGTGCAGTTTCAGTTTGATACGAAAATTCTGTTGGTGGTAATGGTTGCACATTATGAATATTTAAATCCCACTGCACAGTATGCTTAGAGATGGCTAAGAAGGTAAATTTTATTTTATAAGTATTTTGTCACATTTAAAAC